>JAQQPU010001952.1:41326-63980 GCA_029168905.1 Artemia sp. Kazakhstan ARC1039 | reverse complement strand
GGGGCATATATGGGTCTTATGGAAGGGATGCTCGAATTAACTGAGGACTCATGTGATTGGAAATTGAAAGCTTTAGTTCACTTTTGAAGAGTAAAAAGAGATCGGAGGGCAACTAGCCCCCCCCCCTTCCCCTTTTTCTCCAAACGAATCCAATAAAAATTTTAAGATAGCCAATAAGTTAAAAATTGCTCAAAAGTCAGATAACAAAAACTCAGGTGTCATCACAACCCCCCAGGGCCCAAGGACAGGCATTGTAAGTTATGCCCTGGGGCATATATGGTTCTTATAAAAGGGATGCTGGTAAAAAATTCAGGGAGGGCTTATTTGATTGGAAATTGAAAGTTGAAAACTTTGAGATAGACATTTTGTTAAAAATAGTTCAAAGATAGGATAAGAAAAACTCTGGTGTCAATACAACCCCCCAGGGCCCAGGAGAAGGCGTTCTAAGTTATACCCTAAGGGCATGTATGGTTCTTATGAAAGGGATGCTTGTATAAACTTCATAGAGGGCTTATTTGATTGGAAATTGAAAGTTCTAGTTCACTTTTTAAGAGTCAAGAGAGTTAAGGGCAACTAGCCTCCCCCCCCCGCACCCTTTTTTCCCCGAACCCATCTGCTATGAATTTTGAGATAGCCAGTTTTTTGGAAATAGTTTAAAAATTAAATAACAAAAACTCCCCTCAGGGCCCAGGGGATAGGCGTTGTAAGTGTTGTTCTGGGGGCGCATATCGTTCTTATGAAAGGAATGCTTGATAATTGAAACTTCTAGTTCAATTTTTAAGAGTAAGAAGATATCCAAGGGCAACTAGCCCCCCAACACACAGACTCTTTTTTCCCCAAGCCCATCCTATGAATTTTTTATAATAGCCATTTCATTAAAAATAGTTCAAAGGTCATATAAGAAAAATTCCTGTGTCAATGCAACACCCCAGGGCCTGGAAGCAGGCATTATGAGTAATGCTCTAGGGGCATATACAGTTCTTATGGAAGGGATGCTTGTATAAACTTCGGAGAGGGCCCATTTGATTGGCAATTGAAAGTTCTTGTTCACTTTTTAAGAGTCAAAAGAGATTGGAGGGCAACGAGCCCCTCCCCCCCCCCTTCACGTTCTAAAGCATGAGATAAAAATTTTGAGATAGACGTTTTTTTTTATAAATAGTTCAAAGTTCAGATAACAAAAACTCCGGTGTCAACACAGCCCCCCAGGGCCCAGGGGTAGGCATTGTAAGTTATGCCCTGGGGGCATATATGGTTGTTATGGAAAGGATGCTTATATAAACTTCATAGAGGGCTCATTGGATTGGAAATTCAAAGTTGTAATTCACTTTTTAAGAGTCAAAAGTGATTGGAGGGCAGCTAGCCTCCCCCACACTACATTTATTTTTCCTCAGAGGCACTTCATATAGTCGTCATATAAACTTCAAAGGGGGCTCATTCGACTGGAAATCGAGAGTTCTAGTGCCCTTTTTAAGAGTCAAAAGTGATCGGAGGGCAACTAGCCCCCCCCAAGCCCTTTTTCACCAAATACATCTGATAAAAATTTGAGGTAGCAATTTTGTTAAAAATATTTCAAAATCATATAACAAAAACTCCTTTATGTATGGCCATTTCGTTAAAAATAGTTCAAAGGTCAGATGAGAAAAGCACCTGTGTCAACCCAACCCCCCCAGGGCCCAGGGCATGCATTGTAAATATTGCTCTGGGGGCATATATGGTTATTATGGAAGGTATGCTCATATAAACTTCAGAGAGGGCTCATATGATTGGAAATTGAAAGTTCTCGTTCACTTTCTAAGAGTCAAAAGAGATCGGAGGGCAACTAGCCCCCCTCTCCATGCCCTATTTTCCTCAAACCCATCTGATAAGAACTTTGAGAGAGCTATTTTTTCAAAATAGTTCAAAGGTCAGATAACAAAAACTCCAGCGTCAACACAACCCACCAGGCCCCAGGGGGCAGGCATTGTAAGCTATGTCCTGGGGCCGAATGTGTTTCTTATGAAAGGGATGCTTGTATAAACTTCAAAGAGGGTTCATTTGGATGGAAATTAAAAGTTATAGTTCATTTTCTCAGAGTGAAAGAAGATTGGAGGGCAACTAGCCCCTCCCGCCCTCCATGCCTTTGGGTTTATTGGATGGATAAACCCATCTGGTAAAAATTTAGGTGACCATTTTGTTAAAAATCAATCAACCATCAGATATTAAAACTCCAGGGCTAACAATCTCCCAGGGCCCAGGGACAGGCATTGTAAGTTATACTCTGGGGATATATATGGTTCTTATTGAAGGGATGCTTGTATAAACTTCAGAGAGGGCTCATTTGATTGAAAATAGAAAGTTCTAGTTCACTTTTAAAGAGTCAAAGAGACCAAAGGTTAATTAGCCCCCCCCCCCCACGCCCTTTTCCCCAAACCCATCCAATAAAAATTTTGAGACAGCCATTTTGTTAAATACCAGTTTTGATACTTTGATGAACATTTGATTTTTTTTTAAGTTTGATTTTCAAATAAGGAATTTTTAAAAACTTGAAACTTTTTGCAATCAAAAACAAACAAATATTAATTTAAAAAAAAAAACTTTCCGAAAAATAAGCTTTTCAAAGAAAAGTAAGTCCATTTTAAACTTAAAATCAGCAGAATCAAATACCTATTAAAATTCAAACTCAAAACGACCAGAAATTACTATTAAAGAATAAACGAAACCTAAAACGAACAGAAGTTAAATAAACAATCGTAGTAAAAAAACATACAACAAGTAATAATATAAATAAATAAATAGATCTTAAAGTGAGTAATGCTTAGGTTGAATATGAAAATCAAGCTTAAAACGAAAAAAAAAAAGTATTTTCCTATTGAAGTATAAATGAAACTTACAACAAACAGAAATTAAATAAACAATCAATGCAAACAAACATGCAATAGATATTAATGTAAATTAATAAATAAATCATAAAACAACTGAAACTTTGAATATGCAAATCAAACTTGAAACAAACAAAAATTACTACAAACAAGAATTTGGGTATCACCTCCTTCTCTCACTGTAAAAGTCAAAAACCTACTACGTCATTTGCACTTTACTGAAAACTATATGCGTCTTGAACAGTCTTGGAAAGTATAAACAACATTAAATTGAATATTTGATGTATAATGATATTAATTGTTGAAAGATCCATCTGCTGAAGAATTTATCTCACTGTAATTTCATTTTTATTTTCAATGCTGTAAGAACTGGAAAAGAAAATATTTGTAATATAATTCGTTTTCAGTTAAGCGCCAAAGATGCAGTAGGCTTTTGGTTTTTATTTACAGTTAAGGAAGGAGGCAGTATCCAAACACTTGTTTGTAGTGAAACTATATTGTCTTGAACAACTTCAAAAAGAGCTAATTGTCATAAAATTGGAGCTAATTGTCATAAATAATAGCCATAAATTTGTCATAAAATTTCTTTTCAGTAAAGCGCCAATGACGCAGTAGGTTTTAGACTTTTACAGTGGGAGAAGGAGGTTATACCCAAACTCTCGTTTGTAGTGATTTTCCTTTGTTTCAAGCTTGATTTGCATATTCAATTTAAGTTTCACTGGTTTTAAGAAAAATTTACATTAATATCTATTGTATGTTTGTTTGCATTGATTGTTTATTTACTTTCTGTTCGTTTTAAGTTTCATTTATACTCCAATAGGAAAATATTTTTTTTCGATTTAAGCTTGATTTTCATATTCAGTCTAAGCATTACTCGCTTTAAGATCTATTTATTCATTTATATTAATACTTGTTGTGTGTTTTTGCTATGATTGTTTATTTAATTTCAGTTGAACATTGTTGTGTATTTGAACAATTCCATAACATGATGACATTTGATTATGAAATTTGGTGCTTTGCATTGATATTTCAGTTCCAAAGTGTTATCAATTTTTTCTCAAAGGGAAATTACATGGTGGGCATGAATACAGACTTGAAGCTATATTAAATATAGTCACTTCCTTTTTTCACATATGTTTATTGATATTAATTTGATTTTTATTGTCTGTAGTACTGAGGAGCTCATTAAGGAGATAATCAAACACAAGTTTTAAAAAATTTGCTCCTTTGTTCAAAAAAGGAGATAATCAAACATTTAAACTACTAAAACTAGAATAATTTTTTTCTAGTTTATTTTCCTTGATAGGGATGTCTCTCAATTTCATTATTCTTAAATATTGCTTTGTTATATGCATGTGTGCATATAACAAATCTTATAAATTGTTCAAAGGGAAAGTCCTTGCAGCCAGTTTTTCAGTTCAGGTCTTTCCACTATTTCCTTATTTTCACAAATTTAATTAGCCCCCAATCCCCTTTTTAAAAATCTTACCAAAGCCAATCAGTTAAGTCATACCTGTGAAATGGGATAGCCACAAACCACTTTGCTGGTTTACCAAGTTTCTTTCTGCTTTTGCAATTATGAATAATACAAATTCACACCATTATTCAGTGACTGACAAATATATACAGACTCGCCAATGACAGAGTAAATGGAAGGAGCTGTTTGTATGCACTGAGAATGTACAGTGTTTCGAACTTTTGAAAAAGTCATAGGCTTTTTCCTGTTTTGTAATTACAAAAAACTGTATTTCATGTACAAGATTGATAAAAGACATCATAATCTCCTAAAGATAGTGTCAGGTCAAAACAAGAAGTACACTATCAGAACTGCCTTGTCAGAATCTCCTACAAATGAAACTTACTGTCCCTTGGCTTGAATAACAAGAAAAATCTATTTGCTTGAAAAACAAGAAAATTGCTTGAACTACAACATTCTGCATTCATGGCATCTTTTTTTTCTTTCTTTTTCTCTGCAACTAGCAGGGTACTGAAAAATCATAGAGAGCTGTTTAATGGCTCATTTGAAAGGAAATTGGTAATTTAAAAAAAAATAGTTTTCAAAATAAAATCAATTTTTATGAAAAAAATGCATTTTTGAACAACAATGTAGAAGCAAATCATCTTACATATGAAGATCAAAATAGTATTTTTAAGAATATAAAAAGCACATTGATATAATTATATAAAATGCAGTAATTCTTTTAGGGTTTTAACAAGGAATGCGATTAGTGAATTGAAACTAGAGTAATTCCTGAAAATTTTAAACAGAATAATTTTATTTCATGTCTCAGTTTGAATTATATTAAAAGACAAGCATTAGAAGAACAAACCATTGCATATATTGGACTTAATTAGCTGCCTGATTCCTTGAGTTTTGTCTCTTACTATTCCAAAGAAGAAAAACTTGTAGGCCTTTTCCTGTTTTCTAGAAAGGAAGGCAAATGATCTGGAGGATGCTGCTGCAAAAAATGATATCAGCAACCATTACAAATATCTCTGTGATCTTACAGAGGACCAAGCTCCTTTGCTTAGATCAGTTGTATCTGTAGATTGCCATCAACTCAATGATGAGACTGCTCATTTAAAAAAACAGAGAGATACTTCTCTAATCTCCTAAATGCCAATGTTGTCATGCAGACTGATGAGGATCTTGCAAGCCTTTACAGTTAGCACTTGAGAACCACCAACAGATGAAAGTGAAACTCCCTTCATGGTAACAGACATCCAGTCAGCAACAATGTATTAGAAAAACAATAGAGCTGCAGGAATATGTGGAATTCAGCTGACTTCCTTGAGAATGAAGTAGCACTGATGCTGCTTTGCCTTCAGATGCTTTTCTCTCTAGTATGGCCCACAGAATGGGTCTCAAAGGACTAGCATGCAATTTTACTTCTGTGGGAAAGGAAGGAAAGCAAGAGCATAGGTTGAGCTACAGAGGGATTACTCTTCCCTTAGTGCCCTGGAACCTCTTTGCAATGACTCTGCTTGACAGCTGCAGGTGAACATTCTCCAAAAAAAGAAACAATCCAACAAGCTGGGTTTATGCTCAAGAGGTCATTACTCCCTCACAAATATGTACAATGACCAATATACAGATTACAAATTCAATTTTTCTGTGGACACATTTCATAACATTTCTGTGTATTAATAGTGTTTTGAGGCATGTTGTTGGCAAATCAAAGATATTTGATGCATAATAATGGCGCCTTAAAGGTAGAACCAAAAATAAATTTTCTAGGACAAAAATCAATTGAGTAAGCTAGTGTTTAATGTAGTGTTTGGAAATGAAAATTCTATGAGCCAAACAATGCTTGAAACTCATGTTCCTACCCTAGACCTGTCAAATATAAATTCTTCCAACCCCTAGAAATAAGAAAAAGGTAGTGATGAGTGTCTAGCTGATCCCCCCCCCCCAAAAAAAAAAAATCCTCCACACACATAAAATTGAGAAGCCAAAGGGAGAGTAAAACAAATAAAATGATTCTGGAATATTCTATCATTAATCCAAAATATAGGTAGGCTACAGAATATTTTATAGGATTTAATTTTATTCTTTTAATCTTATCCTGCTATGAAACTCAATCCCCCCAAAAAAGCAAATTAAAAGAAATAAAAATAAATAGCATAGGTTATTCAATGGCACATATTCTACCAATATTCTGGAATATAGGTAGAATATTCCAAAATCCCTTTTTTTATTTGTTATACTTCCCCTTGGCTGCTCAATTTTACATATGGGGGGGGGGGGGAAATTGTCGGGGAGAGGTTTAGTTTAGAATCAGTGGTAATAGCTTGGTAAAACATGCTCAATACACATGAATTGGTAATATAAACTCATACTATGCAGGATCAAAAGAATTAACAAAAAACAATCCCCTTCCCAGTTGGCCTGTTTAAATTGTGTGATTTGATCAAAGGGCAAGAACTCTCATCCCAGCTATAGCCTTCTTTGTATAGCTGTAAGTAAAAAAGCTATGGACACACCACAGCAGGCTCAAAAATGAATAAGCTAAGAGTTTTTTGTCAAACATTTATGGACACAACACTAAGAAAATTCAGTATGATAATGAACTCTGTTCCAAAGACAATATAGCCCTATTTCAGACATTGCCAAATAAATCAGTTTACATGGACAAAGTCACACAACAATTTTCTTGTGGTTGACTCAGTGGTAGAACTGCAATCATGGTCAATGATTCTATCCCTTGTCAATTGTATGAATAATGTGGGTTACTATGGGCTGTTTTGAACCCTTAATGCTCAAAATGTAGTCCCCCCCCCAGAAGCAATAATTGAACTATGAAAGAGCACAAAAAAGCATCAAGAGATGCATTTCCTTTTATTGTAGGCTAGCTGAATTATGTTGTCAACTACACATTTACCAGAATGTGAAGACACTATTTTATTAACAGGATTCTTTCTGAGGAACTGCTCATATCAGCTGTTACCAACAATTTTGAGAGCACTTCCAGGTGGGACTCCACCCTTTGACTATTGGAAAAAATACTTTATAAGCTTATATAGAATGGTACTATCCAATCTCCTTATAATTAAAACATTTTAGTCATCTAGTTGGAAAAATTTGGCCTATCCATATAGGAGAAATCTATATTTGCCAACTAGTTGACAGTAAATGTTGCCCCAGCAAAACTTTCCTTTTCCAACTAGTTGACTAATAACTTCTCCCCAGCGAAACTTAATTTTTCCAACTAGTTGACTAATAACTTCTCCCCAGCAACACTTAAATTTGCCTACTAGTTGACAATAAATGTTGCCCCAGCAAAACTTTCATTTTTCAACTAGTTGACTAATAACTTCTTCACAGAAACACTAAAATTTGCCAACTAGTTGACAATAAATTTTGCCCCAGCAAAACTTTCATTTTCTAACTAGTTGACTAATAACTTCTCCCTAGCAAAACTAAATTTTGTCAACTAGCTGGAAACAAACATTGTCCCAGAAAACAATTCATTTTCCATCTAGTAACTTCTCCCCTCCTAGGAAGTTCCCATTTCCTTTAAATCTTTCTTTATGACATACTCTCATTCCAGACAAGGACAACCTGCTTTCCTTTTAGCCCTAGACAGTTGGTCAAAAAGGAAATTTTTTGGCAATTTGTCATTCTTCATCTGAAGAATGTGCCCTGGCCATCTCAACCTTTCTTTCATTATAGCCCTAGAAAGCAGGATTGAACCACATTTTTTGTACAGCCTACTGTTTGAAATATGGTCTGTCAACAAGGTACCCAGAACAATCTGTAGGCAAAACTTAATTTTTCCAACTAGTTGACTAAGAACTTCTCCCCAGAAAAACTCCATTTTTTCCAACTAGTTGACTAATAGCTTCTTGCCCCAGCAAAACTTCCATTTTCCAACTAGTTGACTAATAACTTCTCCCCAGAAACACTTAAATTTGCCAACTAGTTGACAATAAATTTTGCCCCAGCAAAACTTTCCTTTTTCAACTAGTTGACTAATAACGTCTTGCCAGCAAAACTTAATTTTGCCAAATAGCTGGAAACAAACATTGTCCCACAAAACAATACATTTTCCAACAAAAACTTTTTGGCAATTTGTCATCCTTCATATGAAGAATGTGCCCTAGCCATCTCAACCTTTCTTTCATTATAGCCCTAGAAAGCAGGATTGAACCACATTTTTTGTACAGCCTACTATTTGAAATATGGTCTGTCAGGCAGGTATCCAGAACAATCTGTAGGCAATTTCTATGGAAAAGATATAGCAAATTGTCATCCACTTTTTGAAATTTTCTTTTAGTTTTGTAAATACTGATGGGATCATCAGGGAGGGAGGGTTGCTTTGTTGTCAGGATAATAACTAATATATTGAAAAAGAGCATGAAATAAGAACATTGTTATTTTTATTTTATTAGCCTACCATGTTTTTTGAGAAGTACTGCTAAACTGAAATTTTACCATATTTGGAAATTTGACTAATATACCCTTCTATTCTTAGAGATGTGTGCACTCACAGTTTCAAGTAGCCGGCCATTAATAAATAAGCCAGGGTGAAAGCCTATTGAAAAAATAAAGTTTTGTTGAGGACTTTAGTCAACTAGTTAGAATATAAATTGTTTTCTGGGGCAATGTTTGTTTCTAGCTAGTTGGCAAAATTAAGTATTGCTGGGGATAAGCCTAGTGAACAAGTTGGAAAATGAATTGTTTTCTGGGACAATGTTTCTTTCCAGCTAGTTGGCAAACTTAAGTGTTGCTGGGGAGAAGTTATTAGTCAACTGGTTGGAAAATAAAAGTTTTTCCGGGGAAATCTTTCTTGTCAGCTAGTAGGCAAATAGGCCTATAGATTTCTCCTACAGGGATGGGCAAAATTTTTCAACTAGATGGCAAAGATATTTTTAGTTATAAGGAGATTGGATTGTACCATTTTATGTTAGCTTATAAACTAATTTTTTCTAATAGTCAAAAAGTGTATATCCCTTCTAGGCCTATAGCCTATTCAATCACCATAGCTCCTAAAGTGCAAAGATAAAGCCTAAATTAGGCCTATATATCTTCTAGGCCATGTGTTTTTTCATTTCTTGATTTCATCAGCATTTGTTCAATTTACAGGTGGTCTATGAGTTGAAACAAGAAGTACATATGGCAAAATATATGTCAAATAGCCTATATAACTGGGACTATATATTTGAATTTTAGGAGGGCCTGTGGGTAAAGTCAACAGAAACACCCTTAAAATATGTTAACTATAATTTTTCAGCATATTATAAAGTAATAAAGGTTTTCTGAACATATTCCTTCTTAACAGTCCCAATTGTGTTTTATTTTCAATTTAACAAAATTTATTTAGTTCAGACTCTAGGATAATTTGGACTATTGCCTACCAGAGAAATTCTAGCCTAAATCCATTCCTGAAGCATAGCCTAGCCTGATTTACCTAGCCTAGTTCAACACCTTTCCAAGTCTGTTAAAATCCATGAAACTGACATTTACTCCAAAATCAAATATTCCTTCAGAAAGATCACAGATTATTCTAATTCCTGTCCCTTAATAAGATCAATTAATCAATATAATTTTTATAATTCCTGTCATTTAATAAGTTAAATAAAGCCTCGTCAATTTAGTTTTTATACCCTTTGTATTTGTATTTATCCAAAGAGAAAATTGACGGACAATTCATCCTATATGGGTAATCTTACGTGGATCTGATCTTTTATGTTAGTGTCAGCTTAAATAGAGGTCAGCACTTCTCACAACACAAGACCCACGTTCAACAAGCTAATTACACCTGATTTCTGTGGTTTTTAGCATTAAGTAGACAATTTCAATTATTGAATTACGTTCGACAGAATTTATTGGAACCTATTGCGATTAATAATTTATTTATTGTGCTTCAAAGCTCAATAAGCTACAATTCGTCCTTTTATAAATCAAATAAAAAACAAAGTTTTTGCAACTAAAAGTAAGGAGCGACATTAAAGGTTAAAATTAACGGAAATTATTTCGTATATGAAAGGGGCTGCCCCTAATCAACCCCCTGTTCTTTACACAAAAGTTTTATTAAGTAACACTGGGTTTATTAAAAAAAAAAAAAAATACATCATCGATTCCCCGAAGCATGCTTGTGCGGGAGGAAACCCTCCTTATAAATCAAAAAACCAAAAAAAAGAGAGAAAAAAAAACATAATTAAAGCTCAACTTACCGGACCCGAAAACCAACGAACCACCAAACAACACCCAACAAAATTATAATAATTATAATCATATTAAGCTGCAACTAAACCCTCCTCAAAAACATAACTTAAGTGGCGTAGAATAATCCATTCAAAATATATACATCAAAACAATGGTTCTTTAGCGACTTACGAAAATCCTGAAAACCCCCAAAATTCCTCAAATCCTCTGGCAAACTCTCCGAAACTAACGGAACAACATGGCGAATTGAAAACCTAGACGTAGACGTGACCATAGCTGGTCTTCGCACCAACTGAGAAGATCGTGTCAAATGATCGTGAATAGTAGACGCAAGACTAAACATTCCTGAAAAACATGATGGTAACTCCGAAGATAAATATTTAAACATAAAAAGAGCATTATAAAATACGCATATTCCTGCCAACAGTAGAATTTTATACTCGCGGTAAAGATGCCTCACCAATACAGATAGGTCAATTTGATTACCATACAGAACTGTAATTGCCATATTCTGTGTTACGCAGAGCGGATGGAGGTGAGTTACGAATGTTTTCGACCAAACCATACAACAGTAAATGAGATATGGGTGAAACATAGAAAAATACAACATTCTCAGAATTTCACACGGAAAAAGATACCTAAGTTTACGCATAATACCAATATTACGAGACAATTTGCTGCTAACAGATGCAATATGGTCTTTAAACTAAGGCTTTCATCAATTATAACACCAAGGTATCTAGTACTAGTAGATCTTACAATAGTCTGGTGCCCTACTTCTATCCTATTAATCCATGGACAATGTTCAGTAATTCTACCATAAATCAAAAAATTCGACTTATTATGATTCAGTTTCAATTTATTTACTCGCATCCACTTTTCATTCGAAGAAATACCTTGTTTCAATATAGTCATCAACTCATTTTCAGTTCTATTCTTATTACTATAAAAAGTACAGTTGTGACAAAGTTTAACGCAAAGAGATTCAATACCTCGCTCTTCACGCTAAAGTTCTTTAGTACTTTTAAAAGAGGTTCATATTCTATTTAAACGGCTCTTGTGTTTCAGGAGTCGTTCTCAAAGAATCGCGACAAAAAGTCAAACTTCAGCGTACACAGTGAGGTATTGAGGAGGGGGCATCCCCCTAATAAAATAAATAATTTCTCTTCGTGTAAAGTTTTTACGTTGCCCCTTACTTTTGAGTTGAAAAGCTGTTTTTTTATTGAAGTTTTGATTGTTTTTCAAATAATTTCGGAAAATCAAGCTTCCCTTCATGGAACATTTTCTCCCCCACAGAAAACTCCTTGAAGTTAAGTTTTTCTCAAGTAAAATACCCCTCGCCCACCCACCTGGAAAATACCCCCTAGAAAATTCCATCCACGCTGGAAATCTTCTACGAAATTTCTCGCGGACATTTTCAAATCATATCAGAAGCTCCTTGAAAAATTTTTCCCGTAAATGCCACAACCCCCGTGTATTATTTTAGATCAAAATTCAAGTCATAACCCTTTATTTTTCCACGAAAAAAATATAGAATAACTGGTCATTGAACTAACCACCCATAAATTTTGATTTTTAGCTCCCCTCTCAATCTTTTTGGTCACTTATAAGAGCACAAGAACTTTTAACTACCGTTCGAATAAGCCTGATCTTCAAGGACCCTTAATTTGATACAAGCACCCCCGGGGAAAACACAAAAAAATATACACGGATTTATGAAAAAAATGTACACGTATCTATTATCTTTCTTCTAGCAAAAAATGCGAAATTCTACATTTTTGTCTTTAGGAGCTCAAAATCTTTCAAGTGGTGTTGACTAATATGCTGAATCTTACAGTGTGATTTTAATTATGGTCACTTGATCTTTTGGAGTGTTTCCTCCATTTGTAAAAAACTTGGCAAATTTTATCAGGATCGTAACTTTTAACGGGTAACATTATACTTAATGAACTTCATATATTTTAAAACAGTATAAAAATTTGATTCTTTTGATGTATCTATTGACATCAAAATTCTCTTCCTTATTGTTTCGGTTACTATTGCGCCACATAGCTGCTTACTTACAGTCCGGTTCGTTACCACGAACTGTTTGATTCTTATAATATTTATCTATTAACATAAGTTAAAATGGGTGTTTGGATTTGCAAGTTTTTTGTATTCTTTTTTCGTAAGAGATTCATTTTGATATTCAAATCGCGTTCGAAAGGGCGCAATAATTACCCGTATTCAATAGGTTATTGCAATCATTTGCAATAACCTCAGTTGAACGTGGGTAAAGACAGGGTGTCTTTCAAAACAGTAGTTGCTAGTCTTTTATTGAGCATGGAAATTGATCACTGATCCATGGTAAACTTCTTTACACAAATTTAAAAATCATCCAGATGGAAAAGTATTATATGTGACAATACTGATCTAAAATTTCGGATGAAGTAGACACAAATTTTAATTCAAGCGCTGTAGGACCAAAAAATTTAAATGGGTAAATTTACGGAATCTCTTCTTTTCAAAATGTACGTGGCAACACTAATAATTTGACTAATTGCAGTGCCCATCAATTTCATAAGAAAAAAATTATTCGCCCGCAGAATGTGTGTCATTAAAAATTTGCGAGAACAAAATCTCCCTGATGTTATGGACTGTTTCTCACTCTTTAAACAAAAAACCGTTATTAACTGTTGTTTCTCAATGAGCTAGCAGAAAATTGTCAGCGGCACGCGTTAGTGGAACATTATAACCATTTGGAACTTGGTTGAGAAAATTGATGAGGGATTTTTAGCGTGAAATTCAATAGCCTCTAAGAGTTAAGATAAAACATTCAATTTCGTTCATTGCTCATTAATAGGGATTTCGAGCATGAAATTCAATAGCCTCGAAGAGTTAAAATAAAACATTCAATTTCGTTCATTGCTCATTAAACATTTTTTCTGTTCTATAGTTCTGGGCTAAAATTTTATACTTGTTTTGAAGTCTAAAATCTTTTTTTACATTAGAGGGTTCACCATAACCCTGGAATAATATTATCCATTCATAAAAGTTGTATAATATATTATTAGCGGGTCGTATTATACGACCGTTATTAGCGGGTCGTATATGTTATATAATAGCAGGTCACTAATAACAGTGAATGAACACAAAATACAATTTTTCATTCCGTAAATTTTCGAAGGGCTATGGAGTTTATGTTACCCTTGTTTCACACTGCTGCGTTTTCGCGCCAAAACTAACTTTTTTGCGTGATCCGTAAAATTCCATCAGTTTTTGCTGCGAGGTTGTGCGTCAAAATGGTTCAGCGGCTGCATTGAATTATTTATTTTGAGCCATTGAAGAACGCATTTGTTATTTTGATTATATCTATCAGAAGTCACCCAGTAATATATTACAGAGTATATAAGAGGCATTTAAAGAAATTTTCAATTCGCAAGGCCTGGGAGGACATTTCCAAAGATATTAAAGTATAAGATTAGAATTATGTTATTAATTAGGTGCAGCTAGCTTAGGTTAATATTGGCTAGCCTTCTGAATACTTTTTTGGCTTCTAGAACTTGACTTAGCCTATTCCTATGCTACTGAATATCTCATAGTAGTTTTCACGCTTCAACGACTGCAATGAACCGTTTCTGTGTGAGTGTTTTTGCAATTTTCCTGTATTCGTGAGCGATTTTGCGTTAAAATTGAAAAATAACATTAGACTACATATGCCAAATTAATAAAAAACAAAATTTGCCTGGCACTTTGAGCCCTTTTTCTCTTTTCATATTTTATAACAAAAAAAGAAATACTATTCAAAAATATTCTGTTTTTACTAAAGCACAAATGACACTCTAGAAACATTATAAATATTATTACTAAGATAACACTTAAAGCAGAAGTCATTATTTTCTTTACCGGCGATTCTGAAAATATCAGTTTTCCTTTCTCTTTTCTTCTTAACGTATTGTCGAGTTTTTATTCCTTTTATTAACGTTTTTCTCGACATTTCCGTCTTTTCTCTTGCTCTTTACCCATCCTCCGTTCATCCTCTAAACTCTTCTTAATCTCATCATAAAATCACGTACCACCTTTTGAATCACCAAAACAGAGTATCATCAGGTTATTACGGCAATGAGGATGTCAGTGTAGAAGCAATCAAAGATATTGACTAAATGATAAGAGTACTAGAAGTAAAAGGCTTGGAATTATTTAATATAGTCTTTATTTTAGTAAATTATTTAACGGAACTTCATAAGAGTAAAGCTTTGAATAGATTAGATGGGAGAAGAACGTGCGCAGCTACGTTGAGCTCACGTGGCTTGATGCTGTAGTGGGTTGTTACTAATCCCAGTAAAGTAGCAGAAGCACACGATAAAACCAAATCCAAGAACCCCATTCTTTTGAAGAAACCTGAAAACATAACATCCTTATAGACAAAATTACAAGCTACTTCCACGTGACAAAACTAACCTTAAAGGCTCTGTGAAAGCAATTTGGATCTGTTCAAAAAATCAAACTCTGACACGTACTGATAAGTGTTTGACATAAATTTCTGTAAGCGACACAGCCATTTCTTAGAAATTAGCATTAGAAATCTACAGCAGGGTCACGAATCGGCCTTAAAAACTTATGCTATGGCTTTTTAATTCGCTTCTTCTTATTGATACACTTAGACCCCGGTGCCGCGCCGATAAGGGAAGCCCAGCAGGGCCAAAAATAGCAGCGGCTTCGCGCCACCGATAGTTTTTTCGCGCTGCTGCCGGTGATATGTCGGCGGCGCGCCGCCGACGTGATCAGTGTTTACCGCAAACATTTATGTTTTCATCAGTCTTTCTCAAATCCCAGCTTGAATCTAGAAAAGATTCGGGCCTATTTATGAGTTAAAAACTTCACAAGTCGCTGGCTGGACAGTGATCTTCTTCGTTATTCATCAAGAGAAGTAAAAATCTGGTAGAAAGGAAATGGCTGTGGCGTTTCAGAACCCTTGCATAATAGTTGAAATAATAGATAATAGATTCACCGTGGATTCAATAAGATCCAAGGAATCTAATTAAAAGGGAGTACACACAANGAAATTTCTGTATTTTGGATCTTAATTAATATTTTTCATAATTTCATTAATGAAATTTCTGTATTGTGTATCGAAATTTCTGCATTTTGATTCTTACTCACAATTTTTTCATAATTTCTTGAATGAAATGTCTGTATTTTGTATTCAAGAGATAAATTCAAGAAGGAGTTTGGTACTTACTTACAATTTTTTACAATTTCATGAATGAAATTTCTGTATTGTGTCTTCAGAGATGAATTCAAGAATGAGTTTGTGACTTACTTACAATGTTTCCATAATTTCATGAATGAAATGTCTGTATTGTGTATCCAAGAGGTGAATTCAAGAAAGAGTTTGTTACTTACTTACAATTTTGTCATAATTTCTTGAATGAAATTTCTGTTTTTTGGTTCTTAATTAAAAATTTTTCATAATTTAATGAATGAAATTTCTGTATTGTGTATCGAAATTTCGGCATTTTAATTCTTACTTATAATTTTTTCATAATTTCTTGGATGAAATATCTGTATTGTGTATTGAAGAGATGAATTCAAGAAGGAGTTTGGTACTTACTTACAATTTTTTCATAATTTCATGAATGAAATTTCTGTATTGTGTCTTCAAGAGATGAATTCAAGAATTAGTTTGGGACTTACTTACAATGTTTTCATAATTTCATGAATGAAATGTCTGTATTGTCTATCCAAGAGGTGAATTCAAGGAAGAGTTTGTTACGTACTTACAATTTTTTCCTAATTTCTTGATTGAAATGTCTGCATTTTGGTTCTTACTTACAATTTTTCATAATTTCATGAATGAAATTTCTGTGTTGTTTAAACAAGGGATTAATTCAAGAAAGAGTTTGGTACTTACTTACAATTTTTCATAATTTCTTGAATGAAATGTCTGTATTGTGTGTTCAAGAGGTGAATTCAAGAAAGATCTTGTTAGCTACTTACAATTTTTTCATATTTCATGAATAAATGTCTGTATTGTGTATCAAACAGGTGAATTCAAGAAAGATTTTGTTACTTACTTACAATTTTTTCATAATTTCTTGAACGAAATTTTTGTATTTTGGTTCCTAATTACAATTTCTTCATAATTTTATGAATGAAATTTCTGTATTGTGCATCCAAACGGTGAATTCAAGAACGAGCTTGTTACTTACATACAATTTTTTCATAATTTCTTGAAAGAAGTTTCTGCATTGTGAATTCAGGAGATGAATTCCAGAAAGAGTTTGATACTTACTTATAATTTTTTCATAATTTCTTGAATGAAATGTCTGTATTGTGTATCCAAGAGGTGAATTCAAGAAAGAGTTTGTTAGCTACTTACAATTTTCAAAAGATATTGATGAAGAATTTATTCACTCTGATACTTAGATTTTCTCAATTTTATCAAGCATATCTGACAAAGCAGGTTGATAAAGACTGTATTCACTCTAATACTTAGTTTTTGTGAATGTTTTCTAATGTATCCGACAAAGAAGTTGATATAGAATTTATTCACTATGATATTTAGAATTGGTTAGTGTTATCAAACGTATCTGCCAAAAGACATTGATAAAGAATTTATTCACTCTGATACTTAGATTTTCCCAATTTTATCAATCATATCTGACAAAAGACAATGATAAAGAGTTTATTCACTCTGACACTATCAAACTTATCTGTCAAATGATATTGATAAAGAATTTATATATTCTGATGCTTAGATTTTCTCAATTTTATTCACTCTTATACTTAGATTTTGTCAATGTTAAACCATGTATCTGACAATAGATGTTGATAGAGAATTTAGGTTTCACTCTCACTCTGTCAGAATCACTCTGACACTTAGGTTTTGATAATTTTATCTGATATTTCCGGCAACTGATATTAATTAGGAATATATTCGCTCTGATACTTAGATTTTATCAATTTTATCCCGAGCAATTTTATCCAACAAAAGAAGTTTATAACGAATGTATACACTATGATAGTAAGATTTGATCAGTGTTATCAAACGTATCGGTCAAAAAGACATTGATAAAGAATTTATCCACTCTGATACTTAGATTTTTTCAATTTTATCATACATATCATACAAAAGACGATGATAAAGAATTTATTCACTCTGATACTTAGATTCTGTGAATATTATCTGATGTACCAGAAAAAAGGAAGTTGATAAAGAATTTATCCACTCGAATAAATAGATTTTGACAATGTTATCCAATGTATGCGAAAAAGGATGTTTATATACAATTTATTCAATCTGATGCTTAGATTTAGTCAGTGTTATCCAATGTATCTCAAAAAGATGTTGATAGAAAAAATTTATTCGCTCTGGTACTTAGATTTTGTCAATGTTATCCCATATGTCTGACAATAGATGTATGCAAATTCATTTTCTTACATCATTGATGTTTCAATAGACATTCTAACCGTTTGATATGCTAGCTTACTCTAAAAATAATGAACACATAAGAATGTAATGCATATTATATTTTCAATGAAATAGTGTCATGTAGAATATTGATACAAAAAATATATTATGATACATTATTAATATCAATGAGCAACTTTGGATATTTTGAATCTGTTCAATAAAATAGTTCACCCTGTTCTCTCTTGATATTGTAGCTACTGTCTTCTCTTAGCTCGTAGTTAGTAGAATAATTATATTGCAATTTCAGTCATGCACAAAATGTACTGAAGTGCCACCGACAGGTTCAGTATGCGTTTTTTCTTTGGTATTATTTGATTCATTGACTGCTTGATCAATGGTAATAACATTTGCCGGCACTTTGTTTTTCATCGATTCATCTTTGTGATATTTTCCACCAATGCCCTTTTTATTTTTCATGCAATTTCACAGTCTATTATCACATTATTTTTACACAGGGAAAAGTTCCGGCACGTAGACAATATATGGTTTATGATATTAGTAGAAGAGTATGCCTGTCTTCTTTTGATCTTCCGTTGAATGCTAATACCCGAAAGCTGACATTGGGGTGTAACAATGGGTAACATGTTACCACAAGCACTAGCAAGAAGATGCCCATTTTTATCAACTATTATTTTTATGTTGGCATTCTCTTTGAGTGCGATCCTCTCCTGAGATCTCAATCTCTCGTATCAACCCTCATAAGAGTTCAGTTTTTTTTGGTACTCCAAAGAAATCTAATTCCTTACTGTCATGACAATGCACGCATACATTTCCAATAGTGCTACCACTTGTACTTGTTTCATAGTTCAAATACTTCTCCTTGTCGGTATTCAATGCTACAATAATATTAACATGTGAACACACTTTCTTAAAATGCTTCTTCTTCACTTTTTTAAACATACGAATTATGTGTTTATCGTTCCACTGCGTAAAAAATACTGATTTAATACATGCAATAAACTAGGTAGCGTCAATAACCCGCCATAGAGTACCAGTGGGAAAGCCGTGTCGGGTCTATGAGCAAGCATAGAGTACGATTGGTACAGCTGCAAGCATATTTTACTTTATTTTAAGATACGTAAGAAAAAGTTGAATAACTTCAAAGTCCAAAAAAAAATATATGTAATCAAAAAAAAGTGCTACTACAAACATTATTTTTCTAATAGTAAAGTTCATGACTAACATATCTATACTATTCTCATTTTGAGTTTGGAAAATATTAAATATAAAGTTTTAATATTTTTTAAGTATTTTTCATCTCATTCTAAGACATGTAAAAAAAGTTGAAAAAAAATTTATGTTAAAAAAAAACTTAAAAAAAGGAAAAAAACCTGGTGTGAAAGGGTGAGGAGAAGCCCCAAAAAGTTGAGGATATTGGGCTTTTGGAGGTTGGGGTCCTTGATGGCTAGGGTCATTGATGATTGCGATCCATGATGCTTCAAAGCTATAATCACCTCACTACTTGATTTCTAAGGATTGTTCCACATTTCTTTATTAAATTTCCCTTCTCGGCTTTTACATCTCTATTTGTATCCACTTTTTAGCATACCATAATGTTAAAACATATTTTATATTGACAACACTGTTCAAACGGTACTTGTGTATTATACAGAATACATCCGAGAAGTAGAGTTAGGTCAAGTCACAAGGTCATCTTTTCATCGTTAATCGTTTCCGTAGATTCATGCCTAATACGTTATTCCAAATATATAACAAATTGCCTAGGATTAAGCAACCCTCTTCAGGCTTACCTTAACCTACTACTACTACTACTAACAACT
The DNA here is from genome assembly GCA_029168905.1 of Artemia sp. Kazakhstan ARC1039. Classification (NCBI taxonomy): domain Eukaryota; kingdom Metazoa; phylum Arthropoda; class Branchiopoda; order Anostraca; family Artemiidae; genus Artemia; species Artemia sp. Kazakhstan ARC1039. The sequence goes on along the minus strand of JAQQPU010001952.1, from coordinate 44,216 downwards.
CACCGCAGCACCAAGCCGCCTGAGGCCAACACAGCTACGCACGCTCCTCCTCCACCCCAATCTATTCAAAGCTTCCCTTTTTACACCCGCCCACGAAGTTCCCATTTTCTTTAAATCTTTCTTTATGACGTCCTCCCACCCCAGACGGGGACGACCTGCTTTCCGTTTAGCCCTAGATGGTTGGCCGAAAAGGACAATCTTCGGCAATCTGTCATTCTTCATCCGCACAACGTGCCCTAGCTACCTCAACCTTTCTTTCATTATAGCCCTAGAAAGCGGTATTAAAGCACATTTTTCGTATAGCCTATTGTTTGAAATACGGTCAGTCAGCCTGGTACCCAGAACAATCCTTAAGCAATTTCTCTGGAAAACATCTAGCAAATTTTCATCCGCTTTTCGGAGCGTCCATGCTTCAGAGCCATATTTGACCACTGTCATCACTGTAGCTTCTAATATTCTAATCTTGGTTTGCAGACTTATCTTCCTATTCTTCCAAACTTTTTTTAACTGTGAAAAAACACCCTGAGCCTTGGTTATTCTATATTTAACATCTTCACCGCTCCCATCTTCTTTACTAATAATACTACCAAGGTAAGTGAAGCTGCCCACCTGATCAATCTTTTCATTACCCATCGTCACCTTTTCATCTTCACTTATTCCTAGACTTAGTGACTTAGTCTTCCTAAGATTAATTTTCAAACCAATTCTAGCACCCTGAACTCGCAAAACCTCTAAAACTTCATTCATTTTGCTCACACTTTCATCTAGGATGCTTAAATCATCAGCATAATCCAAGTCCAGAAGACTTTTTCCTCCCCATTTGATTCCGTGGTCTCCCATTGCCTTTCCTGTGCTCCTTAAAACAAAGTCCATCAAAATAATCCATACAATGGGAGATAGAACACAACCCTGCTTAACTCCTGATTTAATACAAAACCAGCTGCTAACCTCATTGCCTACCTTAACCGCAGCAGTGTTATTCTCGTACATAGCACTAATCACTTTAATGTATTTGTCTGGTATACCATACAAGGATAAAACCTTTACTAAAGCTCTTCTATCAACGGAATCGAACGCTTGCTCATAATCTATAAAACTGAGAACTAAAGGTGTTTGAAAACTCAGGCACTTCTCAATTATTAGCCTAAGAGTGAAAACTTGGTCGACACATCCTCTACCTTTTCTAAAACCGCACTGCTCTTCTCTTAAAACTTTGTCTACAGCATCTCTCAGTCTAAAAAGTATCATATTACTAAGTAATTTACTACCTACAGAGACCAGGCTAATGCCTCGATAATTACCACATTCACTTTTATCACCTTTCTTATAAAGTGGCTTAATTAAGGTTTTCCTAAAATCGTTAGGTACTTCCCCTTTTTCGGTAGGCAGTTTAACCCTTTTTTACCACCTTCATACACTCCAATTCAAAATGTTATCTAACTCTTTTTCGCCCTCTATTATTCAATCTCTATTAATCCCCTTATATGCTTCATTTTTCCCCAAAGTGAAGCCATAATCATTCCCCTCTGTATCTGTTGCACTTAGAAACATCTTAAATCTAGGTTATCCAAGAGATGAATTTAAGAGCCAAGATGCGTTATAAAGGCTTCGAAATAATAATAATTCCTGAATTTATTGCTAAGCCTAAAGGAAATGAAGCCTTATTAAAATAGAATTTCTATCTGTTTTGAGTGCCGCATAATTCCTAGAAATAGGTGTGTAATCTTGTAACGTTAGTATATCAATAACATTGTCATGCTCGTATTCCATGAACATTTTACGACACTCCCGTTAGTATTTCTAAGTCTCTGGTTGGCCTAGAAAAAGGCGTTTGATCTTGCATAAATTATGTAAGCTTAGTAATTAAAGAAGCCTTCCTACTACTCAAATTAATAATGAGGTCGTTTCATTGGTTTGTTAGATAGTTGTACTATTTTTTGCGCTAGGCCCTCCCAAAGGTAGCTATTATTAATAAAAATATGTACTGTACTCATTAATTTTGATATCAACAGTAGTATGCTTCATAAATTATAAGGGTCGAACTAAAAGTATGTAGACATACATTCTTGTTGAAGGTTTTCGCAATAGTTAAGATATTCTAAGATTACAATATCTTTGGTGTGTTGGTGACATATATTATAGCGTTTTTAACCAGTACTTGGTAATGAACTGTAAGTAAGGAGTGACCCGGCTCAGTAGTAACTGACACTCTAAAAATCCGAATTTTGATATCAATAGATGCATCAAAAGAATCATATTTTAATACCGATTTCAAATATATAAGTTTCATCAAGTTTAGTCCTACGCATTCTTTAAATTTAGTTATCACTTTCAGAATTGTAATTTTCTATAAGTTACATGCCAGAAAAAATTGCCTGATTTTCGAAAAAAGGGGGAAATAACCCCCTAAAATTTATAGAATCTTAATAAAAATCGCACCATCAGATTCAGCATACCAGAGAACCCTACTGTAGAGGTTTCAAACTCCTAACTGCAAAAATATGGAATTTTATATTTTTTGCCAGAAGAAAGATCACGGATGCGTGTTTATTTGCGTGTACAATGTTCGCATGTTTCCCAATAACAAATACTATATGTAATCAATGACAAATTACAAAACTTAAAAAGGCACTTGAACTTCTATAATGGGGTTCTATGATTTTTTGTAGTTAGGGAGGGAGAGAGATACCTCAAAGGGTGCCCTTTGATGCCAAAATATCCCAGCTCTCTTTGAGCCACCAGATAAATCGTCGGCTGGGAGGATGATTGTCGTATTAGGCATCTCCGGCCAAAATTGAGTTATGAATGCCATCTAGTGTAAAATTTTGCGTAGAATCTGAATATGCTTTTTGTTTTGCTCTACTGGCTACCGTTCCTGAGTAAAAGACCA
>JAQQPU010001952.1:19203-31307 GCA_029168905.1 Artemia sp. Kazakhstan ARC1039 | reverse complement strand
GGAATAATTTCTGTTCGTTTTAAGTTTTAATGTCGCTCCTTACTTTCAGTTAAAAAAAACTTGTTTTTTTTTTATTTAATTAACTCTTTAGGAACGAATTTGTCACCACACAACATTACTGTCTCCAAATCTGGAAAGTTCAATACATAGTTTTTCGTCAATTATAAACCTTTCTGCTGTCTCCAAATTTTCAAGTTTTGTGCCACAAAATGGCAGAAAAAAGCATTTTGCTCTGACACAATCTTTTTGGCTACTTAAAAATGACACAATACTTCTTAATTGCTACTTGAATAAGCCTTACCTCGATTTTCTGGGATTACTGGCTCAATATAATAATCCGTGGGAAAAAAATAACCAAGGCTCATCCTTGATCGTCCTTTTAAAAAAACAAAAAAGACAAACAAACGTCGAAATTCAAAGTTTCGATAAATTGCAACTTGAACCTCTACAGTAGCGATCAGAACTTTCTTTAGAGTTTTGGTTACTATTAGCCCGTGTCACTCCCTACTTACAATTCGCTACCGTGAACTGTTTGATCTATTAATTCACATCATTAGCTATATGGTGGCAGTTTCTAACCAAAAGTCTTAATTATATATAGAAAACAATTTTCAAGTTTTTCTTTCTTAATTTTGATGCTTTGAAATCAGATTTATATCCTGTTTGATACCTTTTCAAATATATTTTTTTTTAATTTCGGAAAAATAACATTGCTCAAAAATGTGAAGAGCCATTTGAAAATCATATGTTCAAACTAGACCAGGAATTAATTAAATAATATAAATGAAATCCAAAACGAACAGAAATTAAAATGAATAATCCTTACACATAACAGATTTTTGGACAAAAATTAATAAATAAGTCCTAAAACGATTGTCAACCCATTTTAGGCTTTTGTAACTCCCTACTTACAACTCGTTAGCGCTAACTGTTTGATCTAAAACTTCGCATCATTAGCTGTTTAATGGTGGTATCTAAGTGACACTCACAATTATGTAATAATATAAATATTATTTCCAGAGTTATTATGGCTGAGTTTGCTTGTTTGCTGTTAATGGGATAAAGCTTTTTGCATTACTTTGGGGTTATTTTCATATAGATCACCACCCTCTAAAGACAGATTTATAGTCAAATTAAATTGAAAGATTTTCTCAAATCCCTAGAATAGGTTTTTCTCTCTGGGTATTTTCACTAGTGCTAACTTTTTTCTGGGGTAGCCTAGCGCGCCATCTTTATTGCCAGTTTTATAAAGTGCCATCTTTGTTCCCATATCCTTAAGGTACTGATTTTTTACTGGGAACAAGCAGAAGAGGGAAAGGAACCCCTGAAAGCGCTGTATTGTACCCGCCGGTATTCAGTTACCCGCAAATTGTGGGGAATAGCTGGTGGGGTCCTTACACTTCCCTTGTTCCTGGGTGATTCCAGTATTCTCTAATGACTGTTTGCTCCATCCCCAGCCAATCTGATTGGACTACGCTCTATAATTTTGCATCTGAATCAGACCACCCACTTATTTTTCGTACTGTGTCAGAGGCCGTATCGTTCCGAAAGGGAAATGAGCAGCGTGAAGCCAGACTTGGTTTATAGCCCCGTTTCGAACTTTGTCTTTCGAGCAATCAAAGTGGGTAACAATTATGATGAAATAGTGGCGAAGACAGTACAGCATTTCAAAGATGATGCGCTGACTAAGGCGAAGGATGAGTTATGGCAGTTAGCCGCTATGTTTACTCGTTCTACTGATTATGTTAAGCCCCAGAAAATGGTTGCTGATGTGATAAGAGCCATCCGGACTTGTGACGAGAAGAGAGTTATCCTTCCAAAGTTTGTAACCTGTGATCCTGACAAGGTACCCATACTCTTAGGGGAAGTTACAGCCACACTAACTCACCAGGTCAATCACTTTTATTCTACTGTAGACGATCTTATTGACCACCTAAGATTCTTCAGATCGGCACAAAATAAGGCTGGTGCGACTGTGGGTGCAAATACAATAAACCCTCTAGATACAGCAAAACCTTCGTACTCTGTGATTCTCAAACAACCTCCGAAAGACCGCTAAAGAATAGACACATATCGGTATTTGTCGGTGAGGTGGTTTCGGTGCCAAAAGTACGGTCAAGCTGCAAAGGACTGCAAAAACGCTATTCACTGATCCCGTTGCAGTGGCAATGACGTGAACAATAAAGATAAACCCTGCAATTCTGCACTAAAGTGATTTCTTTGTAAGCAGACTCACCATCCGTGTTACACTGTTAAGTGCCCTGTAGCCAGAAATCTCATTATGAAGCCATGACCAGCTTTGAGCTAAAAGTGTCTTCCTGGTATCTGAATGGTGGTGTAGTTAATAAACTCCCAATGATTGGAGTTTAATGTCTTGCAACGACGTTTTGTGTCTACAAGAATATTTATTTTCAGCCGACTCGCTTTCCTGTTAAAGGTGAATGACAAAACTTGCCTTTTCGCCATGTCAGCTCAAACTTCGGGCAGAGGAAGTCCTTCCAGTGGACTAATGATACTAATCAGTTCTCACTTTTTGGTAACAGTATTGGTCGAGAACAAGTGTTTCCTTGGTATAAAAGTTGCAAATCTAATAGTATATTATTTCTACCTACCAACTGATAACAAGAACATGGCTTCCGAAGAAAGGTTCTTCCGTGTAACAATAAAGCTTGCTAAATCTTTGTAGCAGTGTGCCTATGCATCTCATTGTGTTATCCTCGCTGGGGAAGTAAACTGCGACCTCTCAGTGCCATATCATTCCAAATATCAAATACTTTTGTCTGCTCTGTCCAGTCTGTATGCTGTCCCAAATGACCGTAATTCGTATACGTATATCCATAACTCTAGAGCGACGAGTTCGCTTGATTTCATGCTTTGCTCGAACGGCATGACTGCGAATCGCTCAAGCCATGTTGACTTAGCATATCAGTATCGGACCATTTACCAATCTCCAACTCTTTTGTTATGGATAGTGTTCTCTTTAAAAAAGATGAAAAGAAACGGAAGTGGGAATCCGAATTTGACTGGAAGAAAATAAACTCTGTTCTATATAAAGCAGAGCTTCATGCAACACTTGATAAAATTAAGATTCCTTTCCAACTGCTGAAACAATCCTCAGAACTCACCGAGTTGAAAAAAAATTCTAATCAACATTTACTGTAGCGAAATCACACATGCAATGCATTATGTTGAGCGTTGTGCCGTTCCAGTACGTAAACGTTTCGGTTCAGAAATACCTGGCTGGTTGATAAATCTGGCTTAACAACAAAGTTGCAAATCTTCAAAGTTTTGGCACCAAATATGGAATGATCATAACCGGCCAAAATCTGGTGCCGTTAATGACATACGATTAAATACCAAACACTATTTTGCTAAGTGTCTTGCCAATCACAAAGTTACGATCATTGACTGCAGGAACGAGCTTCTTGAAACTAACCCAAATGAATTCTGGAGATTCATCGGTAGAAAACAGTAAAAAGGTGTCACTTCAGAGCTTCCAAGTGAGAGTGACTGGATCAACTATTTCACTAGCGAATTTTCTCCACCTGATGCAGTGTTAGAAACTCGCTATGAATCAACACTAGTGGATAGCCGAGTTGATACTGGATCAGATATTTGTTTCGTAGTTACGGCCTCTGATATTGGTAGTGCTATCATTCAATTTAGAAAAAAAATTCTCGCGTGGTTATGATCAATTATGAGGTTATCCTACCTGAGCCTGACAGAAAGAAAAACTGCTGCAGAGATGGTGGAAGTGTACCTAGAAAAGCAGAATGTGCTAAATAAAGGTAACTTTTACCCACAATACGATCCAGCAGAGCTATTCCAGTATCATTATAAGGATCAGAGGAAGGGTAAAAACGAGGTAGAAGAAAAGTAGCCTTCACTGCCCTATTTTGGGCTCTTTGAAGTGAGCAGAGAAGAGATTTATTAGTACAACCCCAGACAGAACAGCAATAAGAAAGGTAAGGAAAAATAAAAGCCTAATAAAGAGAAAGCATCACATCTGGGGGAAGAAATGAATTAAACCTGTATAACATTGAAGATTGGCGGAGGACAAGGGAACGGGTATGAGTAATATGGGGTTTAAAAGAAAGAGAACAGTCAAGATACACACCAAGAAATTTCACTATAGTAGCTTGCGGTATAATATCATTCCCATAAGTCAGGATGGTTGGTTCCCTTGCGTCTCTCATACGATAAAGGGTTCTAAAGTGTACAATGGCACTTTTTTGGCTGTTAAGAGTCATACCATTTGACCAGCACCAATCTTTTACTTTATCAAGAAGACCTTGAGCTAGGGAAATGGCAGATGGCAGGTCCACTGCAGCAATGAAAAAGTTACTGTCATCAGCAAAAAGAATAGGGTGTGCAAGGGGATGAAGACCATCAACAAGATCATTAATATAAATTAAAAACAAAAGTGGTCCAAGCACAGAGCCCTGTGGGACACCTTTCACAATAGGCAAGGAAGAGGAAGAAGTACCATTAACCGAAACATACTGAGATCTATCTGAGAGGTAAGACCTAAACCATTAAAGTGGGACTCCGTGCACTCCAAATGAAAATAATTTAGACAAAAGAACAGAGTGAACGACCATATCAAATGCCTTTGAAAAGTCAAGAAATAGACCCAAAACACACAAACCCTTGTCAAGCTTAACACGCACAAACTCTGTTGCATCTGAAGTGCATGCAAGGTAGAAAAACTGGGACGAAAGCCATACTGATGGTTAGTTATGAGAGAATTACCTGCAGTCGTATTAGTACTAAATACAAATGAAGAGAGTCTACAATACACTACTTTTTCAACAACCTTAGAAATTACAGGAAGGAGAGAAATAGGTCTAAAGTTTGAAATTAAAGATGAATCACCTTTTTTAAACAAAGGTACAACATTAGCAACCTTAAATAAATGAGGAAAAACATCAGAAGATAGAGAGAGGTTAGTAATGTGTGAGATGGGGTTAGAAACAAACTGACCAATTTTTTTAAGAACATTACAGCTCAAACCAAAACCATCAACTGAACGGCTACTTGAAAGCTGAGAAATAATGTTTGAAATTTCGGTATCACTGCATGGAAAAAGGAAAAATGACTTTTCTGCTAAGGGAAAACTACTTACTCTGCTGTAGGGTGGATTAGGAACTGAAGGAAGTAAGGTGAAATACGAATTGAAGGCGCTTGCTGAAGAATTTTTGTCCACGAAAGATCCATCAGCTTTCCTGTAGCGACAAGGGGGGGCTGTTTGAGTTTCTTGCGGGAAAGAGCTTCATTAACTACAGTCCAAACCTTTCGCAAATTCCCCTTACACTCATGAATTCGACGCGAAAAATATAGCTTTTTGGCTGCACGTACTGAAGAAGTAAGCACATTTTTATAAAGTTTATACTTCAAAAGAACATCCTGTGTCTTACTTTTACATGCAGCCTTGAACAGAGACGCCTTCATATGCGTAGCATTGATCAGACCTCTAGACATCCATGGACATTTAGGTATGGAATTCCTTGGCCTCTTTCTAAGAGGAAAATGCTTATCCAACAGAGCTCCCATACGACACAAAAATAAATTTGTTGCACAATCAACGTCATTAGCTTCAAGAACACTAGACCAATCATTACTCTGAAGACTATGTATTAAATTAGAAATTTCTTTATCTTGTGGAAGTTCTAAAAGAAGACTCACCCTGCTCATCCACAGCAATCTCAGTTTGAGGCACAAAAAGTGAAACATAAATAGGGAAGTGATCAGAAAGATCAGTGAAAACAAGACCAGAAGTAAACTTCAAATTAGAAGAATGAGAAATGAAAATATTGTCTATTAAAGTGGCAGAATTTCTAGTAGGGTCAACACGAGAAGGAAAAAAAATTGAAGGAAGTAGACCAGCAGAAGAAGCCACATCAAAGAGATGGTCACAATCATCACTTGATCCAATATTTAACATATTACAATTAAAATCTCCCAAAACACAAATACGTTTTTTAGAGAAAGACCCCACACAAGAAAGTTGATCAAGCAAATCACAGAACAAATGTGTTGGAAAAGGAGGGGGCTTATAAAACAAACAAACAGTGTCACATGCAAACTGGCTTTTCAGATCAATAACAAGAGAATAAACTGTCCTACTATTTGACACAACTGATGTAGACAAGGATTCAAGGTCAGACCTTCTTCTAAACTCAATATCAGACTTTATAAATAAAGAAATACCTCCTGAGCACTTTGTTACCATTCTGGGGATATGGACAGCAACATAACCATGCATATCATAGGCTGTAAAATTTTGACCATCAGATAACCATGTTTCTGTTAAACCTATTACATCAAAAGGGCAAGAATTATCAGACCACAAATACGATTTCAGACTATCCCATTTATCTCTTATCCCACGCACATTCAAACAAAATACATTAAAGCTACTATTTAAAGACAGTGAGGGTATAATTTTATCACAATAATCAATGGTAGTGTGATAATTACAGCTAGAATTAACCATAGATTCAAGGAGAGGGTCAAGCGTGTGAGTCTCTTGTTTACCAGCCCTAATTGGTTGATCAAATATAACCGAATTAAGAATAGAAGAATTCAAAAGAAAAGAGAAATCACCCATAATTATCACACATAATAAATATACACATAGAAATATAAGTGGGATGGCACAAATTATCCAGCCCAAAGTATACTATGGGTAGTAAAAAATTATGAGAGCTGCATATATACTGACATGACAAAAATATGATAGAATTCAGGGTACACAAGGGTGATAGCATCAAAAAATAAGATAAAGAAATATCAATGAGATTGCATATATTATTCAAAATATTGACCAAAAATATAATATGGGACCAGTCAAAATTATGCAAATTGCATGTGTGCTGACATGAGGAAAATATGATAGAATTCAGGTTACAGGAAGGTGATAGGATCACCAACCCAGATAACGAAATAATAGTGGCATGGCACATATTCATCAAAATATTGGCCCCAAGTATAATGTGGAACCAGTCAAGATTATATGAGCTGCAATTATGCTGAAATGACAAAAATATGAAAGAAATCAGCCTACATAAAGGTGATAGGATCACAAACAAACATAAAAAAAAAAATAAATAAATAACAGTGGGATAACATATATGATTCATAATATTTGCCCAAAATGAAATATAGGACCAGTGAAAATTATATGAGCTGCAAGTGTGCTGACATGACAAAAGTATTATAGAAGCCAAGCTACATAATGGTGAAAGGATCATAAACAAACATAAAGAAAAATCAGTGGGAAGGCACATATGATTATAAGTATTAGCACAAACTATAATGTGTGATCACTTGATATTAAGGGGGTTACAAGTATAATGACATGACAAGAATATAATGTAAATCAGACAACATGAAGGTGACAGAATCACAAGCAAACATAAAGAAATATTAGTGGGAAGTGACCTATCATCCAAACTATTGGCACAAAGTGTAATATGGTACCAGTCTTAATTATGTGAGGACAGTAAAGAATAATAGAGGAATATTTTAAGAACCGCAAGTAAATCCCTACAGAAACAATGCAATATATTATAAGAAAATAAATCTAAATCCATCACTTTAATTTTTCTACATTTGCAGCACATAAATCAATTTCACTCTGATTATTAATCTTAACCACTCTTCCAGATTGGGTTTTATACAGGATATCACCTTTACTGGACCAAACATTACGTAAGCCAAGCTTTGACTTGGCATATGAAAGAAGTTGTAAGCGTGGTTTTGTAAGTGTCTCAGAAAATAGAATCCCTGATCCTTTCAAATCCTACTTTTGTCTGAGAAGCAGTTGACGAACTCGTAAGTTGCAAAGTTCAACAACTATGGGTCTGGGCTTTGCAGATGGTTTACCAATTCTTTTGGCTGATACAACATCAGACTGAATAATTGGTATGCCAGGAAACCTCCCAGCACATAGTGACAGGAATTGACTTTCAGTGTTTTCAATGGAGGTCTCCTCTTTCACCCCAAAGACAATAATTTGGTTGCTCAAAGCCTGCTGTTCAAAACGGTCATTTAATCTTGCCAGGTTGGACTGGATAGGCTGGAAAGATTTTTAAGGTCTATCAAGGATGACTCTAAAGTAGCCAATGTAGATTCAACAGAAAATATGCGTCTGTTATAGCTTTCAAGAGTTTTATCCACTAGATTACTAAGATCTAGGTTGAGGCCAGCATACACCTCCTGCTTGATTGCATCCAGCTTATCTGAAGAGATAGTAACATTATGTTGCATGAATGTCTGTTCCTCTTTCATTTTAACCACTGCCTCATCTACCTGGGAAGAGATCTTAGCCAATACAAGGTCATCAAGTAACCCTTTCACTGAAGATTTAAGGTTGTCAGGTTGTAGTGAATCTGCTAGCATTTTATGTTTGATTTTTATGCTATTTATGTGGTTAGTGAGCATGAGTAGTTGCTCTGAAACAGATTCTGATCCAGAGAATTGGATTTAGCTGTCAGACCTTAGTTCAAGAGGTGGCTTGTGTTGACTTTTCATTTCTTATCTGAAGTAAACAACAAAACAGGAACAGAATAAGCAGTGGTATAAGACAGTTTGGGTATAAGGCAGGATATAGTCCACAATGAAGTAACAAATTTCAAATACCAAAGCAGGGGATTGTGAAATTTGAAGAATAGAAAGCAATCAGCAAAAAACATCAAGCATCAACAGTAGCAGTGGCATAAACCCAAGGATTGGTTACTGTAGTCAAATTACAAGTTAAAATTGGTATAGGCCTCACCTGATGAGTCCCCTCTTACACCCCAGGGGTGGGGGCTGCTATGTGTGCCTGCCTTTATCCACTGGTAGGCAGGCAGAACCAGTACTTCAGGAGGCTTAAAGTGTTGCTGGTTATGCCAGAAAACCTCAAATTCTGATCTGATCTGATAACCACGTCTTTTCAATTTTCAAATTTGTTCAAATTTGAAAATTGAAAAAACGGTAACAATTACCGTGAACTGTTTGATTTACAGCTTGACATCATCAGCTATTTGCTGGCGGTATCTAACCGACACTCAAATATATATAGAAGATCATTTTTTCATCTTTCTTAAGCAAACTTAAATCCTGTTTCAGAATTTTTTTTATAATTAATTCTTTTAAAAAACTTTTGGAAAAGAAGCTTCCTAAATAAAAGCAAACAGCCATATTAAAGTCCTGGTTGCCTTATTTCCTGAAAAAATTACTAAAACGACTGTCAAATTGGGTAGCGAGGGGGTTCCAGGTTCTACGACGCCCACACGGACTACTCATTTTTTTCTATAGGGTCAAGAAGAATGTTTAACGGCGATTTTCTCTTTTGGCGATCAGGTGTCGCAATTTTTGACGAAATTCCCGCCCAGGCAAGATTTGTTACGATCAGGTTTCACAATTTTAGGTAAAATTCCCAGATGTTTCAACTGCTCGGAATGTGGTCAATATAATATGTGAAGCTCCTAGCCCTTTGCACCTGTTTCTAGGCGATATTCTTGCCCAGGCAAGATTTGGCATGTCCAGGCAACATTAGGCATATCCGGGGCAAGATTATGCAGGTGCAGGCAACATTCGGCGTGTGTAGCCAAGATTTCAAGTACAAACCCTTTTCCCTGTTACGAGGCAAAACTGTGTTACAATGCAAAACATGTTTAGACACACCCCAGGTGTTTGAACTCCCCTGCTCTGTTTTTCTAGACAAAAAAATGTCTAGACACACTCCCAGGTGGCTGGAATCCCCTACGATGTTTTTCCAGACACGCCCCCAGCTAGAAAAACTCCCCTGCAATGCTTTTGTAGACAAAATTACCAGGTGTTTCAACTCCTTGGAATGGGGCTGTATAATATGTGAAGCTCCTAGCGCCTTGCACATGTTTCTAAGCGAGATTCTCGCCCAGGCAAGATTTTGCATGTCCAGGCAAGATTAGGCATGTCCTGGACAAGATTATGCAGGTGTCGGTAAGATTCGGCATGTCTAGCCAAGATTTCAAGGACAAATCCTCTTCCCTGTTACTAGAAAAAATTGTGTTACTGGGAAAAAAACATGTCTAGAAACACCCCAAATGGATGAACTCCCCTTTTCCCAGTTTCTAGGCAAAATCATGTCCAGACACGTTTCCAGATGGTTGAAATCCCCTACGATGTTTTACAGACACACCCCCAGCTAGCAAAACTCCCCCACGTTGTTACTAGACAAAATTCCCAGGTGGTTTAAATCCCCTGTGTTGTTTCTGCGCAAATCATGTCTAGAAAAAATTCCCAGGTGGCTGAAAATCTCCGCAAAGCTTTTCTTTTAAAAGCCATATAGAACTTAGCTGCGTTATTACTAGGTAAAATACTGTATAGATACACCCCCAGGTGGTTGAAATCCTCTGTGATTTTTTTCCAGACAAAATTTCTAGCCTGCAAAACTCTCCTGCAATACTTTTCTAGACAGATACATATCTCCCAAGATGGTTGAACTCCCCCGCGCTGTTTCTAGACAAACTTCCCAGGTGGCTGAAATCCCCTAAAATGCCTTTCCAGACACATCCCCAGCTAGCAAATATCCCCCACGTTGCTACTAGACAAAATTCACAGGTACGACAAAAATAAAAGATGAAAATGTCATATTATCGTATACGCAAAAAAAGAACCATCTATTATAGAAAACGGAGGGGGGGCTTCTAGCCTACAACCCCGGGGAGTAAGGGAGTGATGTTAGACTCAATATAAACCTTATTAAGAATTGATACCTGTTAGATTTTCATCTAAGATAATTTCTTAAACTACATTGGCCTGACATAACATAAAGAAAGAAAAACGAGCAAAAATGGGGTTTTTAAAGGCAAAATGAAAACACTGAAAAAAAACAGCAAAGAAAATATTTCGAGGACAAACGCCTCTCTTCTTCAGCGCGAAATGAAATAATCTATCCAAGGCAAGTATCGAAGAAAAAAACAAAAACAAACGCGGGAAGTCAATTGGAAAAGAACCAAAAAACCAAAGAAAAACAAAAAACTTAAAAGATGAATAAAATTCAATAAAAGCCAAAAATTATATGAATTAAAACCAAATACCTAACAACCATAAAAGCAAGTTATTCGCAAATATCCGCGATTTGCACAAAATCCAAAAAATTATGAACTGCCATCGACGAAAACTAGCGAACAACTGAGAAATATACGAAAACAATTCATTCACTAAAAAACAAAACGAAACAGTAATTAAATAAGTTGGAGAACTATGTCATCTCATTTCGGATTTTAATTATTGCATTTCTTGCAGACACCTTTTGAGACCTAAGGGGTTGTTCACGTGTTTGATTATATGACTGGGAAAGTGGGTCAAGGTTTATTTCAGGGATTACTAAAGTATCGGCTTCTCTTTTGAGAAATTGAAATATGACTCGTTTATTCTTAAATCACCAGAATCTCTGTTTAAACCTAGACATAAATATTGATATTTGTAAATTTCAACTGCTTCTCTGTAGTGCTGGACAATACCTATGTCATGCGAAATTAGGCTAGCTTGATTAAACAAAATAGTATGATCTCGTTTTTCAAAAATGTGCTCTGCAAGGCACAGTCAAAATTTTCTGTTTTTTTCACTTTTTAAGTGTATTATTAATTGAGGTAGAGCGCTGAGTTAATCTATCAGTGAATCACTGATCAGTTCTTCCAATATACCAAAGACCACACGAACAAGGAATTCTGTGGACACCGGAGTTTTCACCTATCGGGATAGGGTCTCAACCTTGATACATTTAGGACCTTATAGTTTTTCCGGGTCTATAATTAGTGCACATCTAAGAAAAAATAAAAAAATTGATAAGAAAAAAGTATCAGCTTTTTTCCTTAAAACTAACACACTTTTCCTTAATACTCTCAAATTTCATTTAAAAATAATATTTTTCGTCAGTGATAACACGTTTTCTGTTCCAATTAGAAATTTTTCTGCCAAAGATACCAAATTTTTCTTAGAAGCAACAATTTTTTGATTGTGATAACAACTTTTCTGTCAGAAGTAGCAAGTTTGCCTTACCACTAATAAATCTTCTCTTCAAAGTAACAACATTCTTCCTTAATACTACCAAACTTTTACTTAACACTAAC
>JAQQPU010001952.1:8119-19193 GCA_029168905.1 Artemia sp. Kazakhstan ARC1039 | reverse complement strand
TCCTTAATACTACCAAACTTTTACTTAACACTAACAGATTTTCTCTTGGAAGCATCGACGTTTTTCCTTAATACTAACATACTTTTATTTAACAGTCTTAACACACTTAAATTTCTCTTAGAATTAACACTTTTCGTCAGTGATAACACGTTTTCTGCTTTAACTAGCAAGTTTTCTGTCAAAGACATCAAATTTTTTCTGAGAAGTAACAACTGTTTTTTTTATGATGACTAATTATCCGCTAGAAGTAACAAACTTTCTGTCAAATACACAATTTTTCTTAGAAGTAAAAATTTTTTTGTTATGATAACAAATTTTCTGCCAGAAGTAGCAAGCTTTCCTTAACACTAACATATTTTCCCTTCGAAGTATCAACTTTTTTTCCTTAAAATTAACACACTTTTACTTAACATATTCAACTTTCTCTTAGAAATAATATTTTTCGTAAGTGATAATGCGTTTTCTGTTCGAACTAGCAAGTTTTCTGCGAAAAATAGCAAAGATTTCTTAGAAGTAACAATTATTATTGTGGTAACAACTTTTTTGACAGAAGTTGCAAGTTTACCTTTACACTAACAAATTGTCTCATCAAATTAACAGCATTCATTGTCATGATCGTTCATGATAATCTAAGTTAAATGAACCTAACTTAAACGTAGAGAAATGTAGAGAAGCCTAAGTTTGACCGAAAACTTTTTAAAAACCTGTTACTTCTAGGAGAAATTTGATAGTTTTAAGTAAAAGTTTGTGAGGATTAAGAAAAAGTTGTTACTTCGATGACAAGATTTGTTAGTGTTAGTCCTGACACTTGCTACTCCTGACAGAAAAATTGTTATCATAAACAAAAAATTGTTAATTCCAAGGAAAATTTGGTATGTTTGACTGAAAACTTGTTACTTCTTACAGATAACATGTCATCATAACAAAAATTGCTACTTCTGAGAAAATATTTGATATCTTTGAGACAAAACTTGCTAGCTCAAGCAGAAAACGTGTTATCACTGACGAAAAAACTTCTTCCCCTTTTTCAAAAATTAGATTCATAATCTTCAGTAACTTATTTCTAACCTCCGGGCCACCATATTTAAGAAACTCATTTACCACCCTATCAGCACCTGGAACCTTATTATTTTTTAATCCTTTTAGTACTGTCGCTAAATCCCTTTTGCAAAACAAATCTTCCTTCACATCTAAGGTTTCACCAACTTTTTCATTCCCTTTATATGGATTATTTTGGGGCAGCTTCACATACCTTGGTAGTATTCTTTGTAATGATGGTGGGAGCAGTGAAGATGTTAAAAGTAGAATAGCCAAGGCTCAATGTGTTTTTTCACAGTTAAAAAAAGTTTGGAAGAACAGGAAGATAAGTCTGCAAACCAAGATTAGAATATTAGACTCCACAGTGATGACAGTGGTCAAATATTGCTCTGAAGCCTGGATGACCCGAAAAGCGATTGAAGATTTGCAAGATGTTTTCCAGAGAAATTGCTTATGTATACAATAGGCTATAATACAATTGGCTATACGAAAAATTTGGTTCAATACCTCTCTCTAGGGCTATAATAAAAGAAAGGTTCAGGTAGCTAGGGCATGCTGTGCGGATGAAGGATGACAGATTGCCGAAGGTTGTTCTTTTCGGCCAACCGTCTAGGGCTAAACGGAAAGCAGGTCGTCCTCGTCTGGGGTGGGAGGACATCATAAAGAAAGATTTAGTGGAAATGGGAACTTCGTGGGCGGGTGTAAAAACTAAGGCTTCGAATAGATTGGGGGGGAGGAGAAGCGTTCGTAGCTGTGTTGGCCTCAGACGGCTTGGTGCTGCAGTGACTGGTTAGTCGTAGTAGTAATGGTAAAAAATGTTATTTCCAAGAGAAATTTGGGTGTCTTAAGTAAAATTTTGTTAGTATTAAGGAAAAAAGTTGCTACTTTGAAGAGAAAAATTTGTTATCTTTGACGGAAAACTTGGTGCTCTTAGAAGAAATTTGTTAGTTCTAAGAAAAATTTGTTATTTTTGCGGGACAACTTACTAGTTCTAGCAGAAATCATTTTATCAATGACGAAAAATTTTTACTTTTACGATAAAATTTGTTATCTTCGACGGATAATTTTGGAGTTATTAAAAAAATTTGTTATTGTTAAGATAATACTTGTTATTTCTATGAGAAATTTAATGTTAAGTAAAAGTTTGTTATTATTAAGGATGAATGTTATTACTTCGATGAGACAATTTGTTAGTGTTAAGGAAAACTTGCAACTTCTGTCAGAAAAGTTGTTATCACAATAAAAAATTGTTACTTCTAAGAAAAATTTGGCATCTTTGTCTGAAAACTTACTAGTTCGAACAGAACCTGTGTTATTACTGATGAGAAATATTATTTCTAAAAGGAATATTGTTTTCTTAAAAAAATTTTAAGGAAAAAAGTTGATACTTCGAAGGGAAATTTTGTTAGTGTTAAGGAGAACTTGCTACTTCTGGCAGAAAACTTGTTATCATAAAGAAAAAATTTGTTACTCCTAAGAGAAATTGTGTATGTTTGACAGAAACCTTGTTACTTCTAGTGGATACGTTGTCATCATAATGAAAAAAATTGTTACTTCTAGGACAAAAAAATTGGTATATTTGACAGAAAACTTGCTAGTTCAAGCAGAAAACATGTTATCACTGACGAAAAGTGTTATTTCTAAAAGAAATTTGAGCATGTTAAGTAAAAGTATGTTAGTGTTAAGGAAAAAAGTTTTTATCACAATAAAAAAAATGTAACTTCTAAGAAAAATTTGGTATCTTTGACGGAAAACTTGCTAGTTTGAACAGAAAACGTGTTGTCACTGACGAAAAATATTATTATTAAGAGACATTTGGGTGTGTTAAGTAAAAGTATGTTAGTATTAAGGAAGAATGTTGTTACATCGAAGAGATAATTTGTTAGTGTTAAGGAAAACTTGGTACATCTGGCAGAAAACTTGTTATCACAGCGAAAAATTGTTACTTCTAAGGAAAATTGGGTATGTTTGACAGAAAGTTTGTTGCTTCTAACAGATAAGTTGTCATCAAAACGAAAAAATGCTACTTCTAAGAAAGTGTCTGTGGTTTTAGGGATGTCGTGATGGCAGAGGGGTGTCTTAGAGTAGTTATAGTGCTGCACTGTGGGCTGAATTGCTTGCGAAAGCCCGAATGAATGACTTTTTAGCAAGAAATGCCTGAGAAGTGTTTTGGGGAGATGGGTGTGATGAGAGGGGATGTTTTAGAGTAGCTATAGTGTAACATTGTGAGGTGAAATGCTTAGAGTATCTAACACTAGTAAAGAAAAAAAGGAGGGCTTCTCTGTTTTCAGGGGGTGTCGTGTGGAGAGCTGGTACTAGTGTAAAAACAGTTTCGTAGCGTCATTTTTCTCTGGACCATAAGTATACTTTTTTACCGGTTTGGACATTAACTCTTCTCGCGCAGGGATGCTCTGACGTAAGAGGGTTACTGTAGAAACTCAGCGATAATTTCACTATTATTACTACCTTTAAATTATCTCGAGCGAGACCGATTTTAGCCTCTTTTATCACCTAGCCGAAGCCCTGATTCCGTCCCAGAAATGAGTAGACACAGACCAAACCCCCCCCCCCCACTGCGCGTAGGATGGCCAGATTCCGTCCCCCAAAAAGATTAGACACAAACCAAACTTCCCCACAGCACATGGGGTGGATGGTAACAAGAATTTCTTGAAATAGAATTTCCCTTCCTTTGCATGTTTGGATACCTTGGTAAAATGTACCCTTGGCTAAGAGAAACCGCTCGGGGGGGGGGGGGGGGGTTATACTGGACACTTCCTCAGAGGCGACCAGGAAACAGGTCGGTACCTCAGTGGAGAGAGGCAGGATAACCATAAATTTATGCCTGAAAACTAGTGCTTTGCATAACGATAAAAAAATAAAACAGTGTTGAGCTGGTGACGAAGGAAACGGTTCCCCTCTCCCGGAGTCCTCTCCCTTTCGTCTTTCCTTAAATTTAGCATGTTATTGTTTATTATTTTAAAGGTATAATAACGCCTAAAAACTACATCTATTATCAATGCTCCCTCTGAAAATGATGGCTACTAGGTGCGAGCTGGAAAATTTTGTTAGGATAATGTGAAATATCCATGAATTTATCTTAATGAAAAAGGGGTATTTCCATAAGAGTTCTTAATATGTTTTAAATTCCATCTAATATCACTCCCCCCTCCCCTACCCTCCGGACTTGCAGGCCAGAAGCCTCGGTTTTCTATAATAGATGGTTCTTTTGCGTATATTATAAAATGACATTTTCATCTTTTATTTGTGTCGTGTTTTTTAGTCTTTTTTATGTTTTATTGCTTATCAATTTGTTTGCATTTACAGTATCTGTGTTTTAAAGATTTATTGTTTGGGACGAGTGAGACACGCATTTCCCCTTTATTAATATCTTGAAAGAAAATTCCCCCCAGAATGTATCAAATTTGGCAGTAAACATGTCATTCTAACGACTGCCAAAAAATGGGAAATCTCACTAATATTAGGTTACCCATTGGATGGGGGAGGGGCAGTGTCACATGGGTGAAATACCATGGCAGTGTCGTGACTTTTGTGGGGCATTAAGATTGGCTTGGGTTGAATCACGCAATTTAAAACCATAATTTTTATTAGAAAATGCCTGAAGAAAACTATGTTTGGGTTGGGGGGGGGGGGTTATGTAATGTCATTGTGGCTTGACCTAGAGCTTAAATTTTAAGGTGTGGACATTAAAGAATTTTTTCCTATAGAAGAGATGAAAATCTAACAGGTATCAGTTCTTAATATGGTTTAAATTGCATCTAATATCACTCCCTTACTCCTTGGGGTTGCAGGCTAGAAGCCCCCCCCCCCATGTTTTCTATAATAGATGGTTCTTTCTTTGCGTATATAATAATATGACATTTTCATCTTTTATTTTTGTCGTGTTTTTTAGCTGTCTTTTTTATGTTTTGTTTCTTGTCAATTTGTTTTTATTTTCATTATCTGTGTTTTTAAGATGTAGCCTTTAGCACGAGTAAGACATGCATTTCCCCTTTATTAGTATTTTGAAAGCAAATACCCCCCCCGAGTGTACCAAATTTGGCAGTAAACACTCTGTTCTAACGACTGTAAAAAAATGGAAAATCTCACTAATATAAGGTCACCCTTGGGGTGGGGGAGGGGTCGGTGTCACATAGGTGAAATGCTCTGGTAGTCTTAAATATTTTATGGGGCGTTATGATTGACTTGGGGTGTAAAAAACTTGAATCACGGGATTCAGAACCATAATTTTTATTAGAAAATACCTGAAAGATTTCTTGGGGGATGTAGCGATGTCGTGGGGGAGCCCTCCCCTAGTCTCTAGGGGGCCTGTAGGCTAGAAGCCCCCCGTTTTCTAAAATAGATGGTTCTCTTTTGTGTATATGGTAATATGACATTTTCATCTTTTATTTTTTCTCGTACCTATGAATTGTGTCTAGTAACAACGTGAGGGAGTTTTGCTAGCTGGGAATGTGTCTGGAAAGGCATTGTAGGGGATTTCAGCCACCTGAAAATTTTGTCTAGAAACGGCGCGGGGGAGTTCAACTATCTTGGGAGACATGTTTTTGTCCAGAAAAGCATTGCAGGAGAGTTTTGTTAGTTAGGAATTTTGTCTGGAAAAACATCGCTGGGGATTTCAACCACCTGGGGGTGTGTCTAGACAGGCTTTTGCCTAGTAATAACACAGGGGAGTTCTCTATGGCTTTTAATAAAAAAGCTTTGTGGGGGATTTCAGTCACCCGGGATTTTTTTTCTAGGAGTTCAATGACCTGGGGTTTGTCTAGACTTGTCTTTACCTAGTAACACAATTTTACCTAGTGACAGGGAAGAGGGTTTGTCCTTGAAATCTTGAATAGACATGCCGAATCTTGTCTGCACCTGCATAATCTTGTCCCCGACACACCTAATCTTGCCTGGACATGCCAAATCTTGCCTTGGAGAGAATCTCACCTAGAAACAGGTGCAAGGGGCTAGGAGATTCACATATTATATGGACCACGTTCGAGTAGTTGTAACACATGGGAATCTTACCTAAAATTGTGAGACCTGATCGTGCCAAATCTTGCCTGGGCGGGAATTTCGCCAAGAATTACGACACCTGGTTGCCAAAAGAGGAAATATCCGTTAAACATTCTTCTTGAACCTATAGAAGAAAGGAGTAGTTCGTATGGGTGTCGTAGAACCTGGAACCCCCTCACTGCTAAATCGTTTTAGGCTCGTGTCACTCCCTTTTTACAGTTTGTTACCGCGAACTGTTTGATCTATAATTTCACATCATTAGCTATTTGCTGGCGGTATGTAACCGACTCTCTCAATTATATATTTCATTATGCATGTAAAAATAGTTTTGTCGAAGAAAACTAAAGATCCACATTAAAGTCATCTAATAATTCAAACTTGATCAGAAATTAATATGAAATAGACAAACAAAATTCAAAACGAAGAGAAATTGAAATAAATAATTCCATCAAACACAAAGACAACTGACAGTGACACAGATAAATAAATGAATTCTGAAACAATTATCAACTCGTTCTAGGCTCGTGTCACTCCCTACTTACAGTTTGTTACCGTGAACTGTTTGATCTGCAACTTATAATCATTAGCAATTTGCTGGTCGTGTCTAACCGACACTCTCAATTATATACTGAAAATAATTTTTTTTTATCCTTCGTAAGCTAATTTAAATACTTTTTGAGAGCTTTTCAAATAATTAATTCTAAAAAAAAAACTTTAGGAAAAAGAAGTTTCTCAAAGAAAAGTAAACAGTCATATTAAAGTCACGTAATAATTCAAACTTGATCAGAAATTAATTTAACAAATAAACGAAATCCAAAGCAAACAGAAATTAAAATGAATAATCCCATCAAAACAAAGATGAAAGATTTTTAGACACAAATAATTAAATAAATCATAAAACGATTGTCAACTCATTTTAAGCTTGTATTACTCCCTACCTATATATCGTTACAGCGAACTGTTTGATCTATAACTTCACATCATTATCTATTTGCTGGTGGTATGTAACTATCTCAATTATATATTTCATTATATATAGAAAAAATAGCTTCTCAAAGAAAGCTAAAGAGCCATAGTAAGGCCATATAATAATTTGAAATTGATCAAATATGTTGGTGGTACTTACTTACTTTCGGCGGGAACCAGACGATGATCCATTCTGCCCGGTACAAAAGGACAACGGGATGACTGACGTAGTCAAACACGATCTTTCAGCAGCAGTCTCTTTTGCAATCTTCAGTCAGTCCTTATCTCAAGGACGTCCGTGTTGGCGAGTACCCCAAGGATCAAGGTTATTCTTGAATGTCTGCCAGAGATTCTTTCTTAGGCCGCCTGGCCTCCGCTTCCAAGTTTGAAGGTTGTCGCAGGTGAGGACACCGCGGGATATGGTTCCAGCTGGCCGTCGTAGTGTGTTTCCGAGGAATTTCAATCATCGTCGTTTTATGATTACCGAGAGGTGGGCCTTCTGGGCACAACGCTTTCAAACCTCAGCGTTTGAGATATGAAACCATCGGCTAAACCACTGTAAGTGTCTGATGCAGCGATGGTCTAATAATTCTAAAAAATGTGTTTCTTCGGCCTTTAAAGGCCAAGTTTCAGAGGCGTACAGCGGGATCGATCGAATAGTTCCCTTGTAGACGTTCATCTTCGTTTTGATGCTAATTTCATGTCTGTTCCAATGCGACTTCTTCATGCTTGCGAAAACACCCCATGCCTTTCCTATTCGAGATCTAACGTCATCTTCTGCACCTCCGTTCGGTGTTAGGGTAGAACCAATGTAGCGGAACTCTTCAACTGTCTCGATGGTTTTGCCGTCTAGTTGGATAGCTGGGTGGTTTGGGGCATTTACTTTCATGACTTTTGTTTTAGACTTGCTGATCATGAGGTCAGTATTCTTTGATGTCCAGGAGACATCGTTGACCATTTTTTGAAGCTAATCTGCCGAGCTACTCATGAGACCCACATCGTCTACGAAGTAAAGGTCTGTCAGGGCGGTCGGAGTTTTCTTCTCTCTGACCGACAGCAACCCCTTTTTGGTCGCAAAATAAATTTGCCATTATCCAGTCTATTATGTAATTGAACAGACCTGGCGAAAGGGGGCGCCCCTTTTAGACCGCTAACTCAACGTCAAATTCCTTTGTTCCGCCGTCGGCAGTTCAGATTCTTGTAACTTTAAACTCATAGGCTCCTTTGAGTATTTCTATCAGTTCTGCTGGGACACCGTCTTCCACCATGATCTTCAAAAGATCCGTCCTGATGAGGGAGTCAAAAGTGGCATGAAAATCGATGAAGGCGATGAAAACAGACGAGTTGAAATCTCTCGCTCTGCTGTAGGATGAGGCGGAGGATAGGAATATGTTCTTGGCAATCCTTGCCAGGTCTGAAACCTGCCTGTTCTGGTCTTGTCAACTTGTCTTGGGCGTCCTTGAAACGGTTGAGGAAGATTATACAAAAGACTTTCATGGCGTGGTCTATTAGTGATACCTCGGTAGTTCGAGCAGACTGCATTGTCTCCCATTCTATATATCGGTATAAGTACTGAAAGCTTCCAATCATTTGGGAATTTTTTTGTCGTCCATACCTCAACTAGCAAGTCTAGCAAATACATCTCTGCTTGGATGCCATACTCTCCGGGACCTTTTTATTTTTATGTTTTTCAGTGCCCACAGAATATCAGCAAATGACGGTGGCTTGAGATCTATCTGGTAGGGCTCCTTCAATACACTCTGGAAATCGGGTAGATGTACACGGGTTTTTGTGGGATTAAGGAGCTCGGAGAAATGTTCTTTCCATCTCTCCATAAGGTATTTTTTTCGCCTGAATACAATTACCTGTCTTGTCTTTCAGGGAGTCCTTGGAGATCGGCGACTTGCCTGCCACTTCCCTCAGTAGCTTGAATGTTTCCCTTAGCTTATACAATTCTGCTGCTTGCTGCACGTAAAAAGCCATTTGTGACCAGTATTTCTCCTTGTTGCAACGAGCAGAATGCTTTAGCAGCTTGCGAGCATTTTTAGGAGTTCTTAAAGGCCACTGAGAAGGGTTCGTTTCTTTTCCACTAGCTCAATTGTTTTGTTCGAGACCCACAGTCTTTGTTTCTTCTTGGTTTGACCAAGAACCTGTTCAGCTACCTCTTGTGTCAGGACTTTCAGATTGGACCATCGGTCTTCGATGTCAATGTAGCCAGTAAGGGTCATCGTTTGTTAATCTGTAGCTCGAAATCAGCCTTGATCTCAGGACTAAGTAGTTTTTATACATCAAAACGATTGGTTCTTCTTTATCTTCTTTATCTTATCTTCTTCTTTATTTTATCTTCTTTTTGTGGGTGCTTAGTCTTTTACTGAATTTACAGATGAGAATAAAGTGTTTGGATCCCTGTGTTGAGCCTGTATCTGTGCCTCTGTATACTCTTGCATCCAGACATGAGCTCTGCCAACGTCTCTGACGAGGAAGTGGTCAATCTTGGCTTTGGTGACCCCGTCTTTAGATCTCCCGGTCACAAGATAATGCTTCTTGTGCTCGAACATAATGTTAACCAGACAAAGGTTATTGTATTTGGCAATATGTAGGAACCTCTCGCCGTTTGAGCATCTATCTCCGATGGTATGGTGTCCGATCACTCCTTCGGTGTTTGCGTCTGGTTTAATGACCCTTGCGTTAAGGTCATCAGCGACAAATAGTATGTCGCTTCCTGGGACAGAGTCGAGTATTCTCTGCCGCTCAAAGTAGAATGCATCTTTGGCATCAGGGCTATCTTGTAGATGGCACGTAAACGGACAATTCAGTCACGTTACTAAGCCAGCCTTTCAGTCTCAGGGTATATATATTCACTGACACCAGTTGCCAAGAGATGACAGATGAAGCAGCAATTGGTTCCAGGAAGAATCCTACTCTGTGGAGACCGCTCCCAACAGCTGGTCCAGAGTTGTAAAATTTAAATGTTGCTGAATTAGTGAGGTCAATTGATTTTGTCAGTATTTCGTTCAATCTAGTCTCAAAAAGGCAACACATATTGAGGCCATTACTTTTTCATTTCATTTGCAAGGAGCATCTGTGTTGACTCGGCCTTACAACGTCTTACAATCCAAGAACTAACTTTAAGTTTCTTTGTGGGGATGATTAACCCACTTCTCGAATCAGGCATCATCCAAATCTGATCCACGTCAGCTACCGCTGATGCCTTAGTATTGATCATTATATCTGAATCTTCTGTATCCATTGATAATTCGTGGAAACTTTCTTGATTGACAGCTCCCCAAACTTCTGGCGCCCTGTTGCGTTAGCCGTTCTTCCGGTCGGGCTAGGCAGCCAACAGAACGTTTCAATACTTCACCGCTATGAGGTGCAACTTAGGGCTCTCCTCTAGTCTCACTACCTTGGTGATATCTAACAGACACTCTCAATTATATAAAGAAGATAACTTTTTTTTATCCTTCGTAAGAAATTTAAATCCTGTTTGAAAGCTTTTTAAATAATCATTTCTATAAAAGATATAGTAAAGTCATATAATAATTCAAATTTGATCAGAAATTAACATATAAAAAAAATGAAATCCTAAAGTGTGTAATGGACAGATGTTTTTATTTTTCTTACCTCCCCCACCAAAAAACAAATTCCAAAGTTTTTTCTACGCTGAACAAATTTTGTAGTATATTTTGATATATCAAGCTTTTGATATGGGATATTAAAAATTTTATGATTAGATTAAGCCTAAAGTACATCCAACATTGGATTCTAAATCAAAGACTTAAGCTTCATAATCTGTTGTCAGCGTTGTCTTTGATTTTATTTAACGTGATTATTGCATAAGTTTTGATTAAACTGAAATGAAGGTTTACAACGGCTCTAAAACTAAGATTTTTGCACAACCATTTCTATATATTATACTCGGGAGAAACTTCTTCGGAGAATAAAAGAAAATAAGGAGTGCCAGGGCCCGGCGGTGAAACAACAGGGCCCCAGTACTTGTCACACTCACGTCAAAGTCACCAAAAAAAGAATTTAAAAGCGTCTGTAATAAAAG
>JAQQPU010001951.1:33766-73806 GCA_029168905.1 Artemia sp. Kazakhstan ARC1039 | reverse complement strand
TCAAATGTTAGTAGTATGTTTAAGAACAATCTTTTTCAAATAATTTAAAAGTTACTTACGTGAAAGTTTTCTTCTATATTGACTCAGAGGGAAGCTGGTAAAGAGAAATATCAAATATTAGTCATATGCATAAGAACAATTTTTCCAAATAATAAATAATAATATGCTTAAGAATAATTCTTTTTAAATGTTTTATAAGTTACTTATGTGAAACTGAGTTTTTTTTTTTTTACTTACTCGATATCAAATATCATTTACTTACTCGAACTCAAATTTTCTTCCTCCATATTGGGCTAAATAAGATTTAGAAAAATGTTATACAATAATCATACACAAAATCACAATTGTTTATCATAAGCAATTTTTTACTTACTAACTAGAAATTGAAGTTTCTTCCTCGGTGTTGATTCAAAAGAGAAAATTAAAAGGGAAAATGTAAATATTTGTTGTTTTCTAAAACCTTGGAGTTTTTTTTCTAAATAACTTATGATTTATTTGGTCAAAACAAAAGTTTTTTTGCTCGACTTTGGATCAAAAGATATCCTGAAAAAGAGAAATATCAGGCACTAGCAGCTCGGTCCAGTTATGTTGAGGCTGGCAAGCCAGAATGGAGTACTTGAAGAACGACGCTTCATCCGACGTTCCACTAGAAAAACGTTGCAAGATTTTGACTTCGATCTAGAATGATCTTCCTGAGGAAGTTATCCCTAAAAGTTTCTTTTATCATTTCAAAAACCTCGATAAAAGACTAGCAGCAAATCAGATATTTAATTATACCTGGCGCCACGGTATTTAGAAAAAAAGAAAAAAAATACTTAAGTATTGTTAGTTTTCTTTAATGATTTTTAACTTATCTACTCAAACGTGAAGTTTCCTCCTCTGTGTTGACTCAAATATTAGCTGAAAAGGGAAATTATAAGTATTTAGTGCAGGTTGCCATCAAGGTCAGTTCCTAAAGGTCGATATCATTTCGACTTCGATCTAGAATGATCTTCCTGAGGAAGTTATCCCTAAAAGTTTCTTTTATCATTTCAAAAACCACGATAAAAGACTAGCAGCAAATCAGATATTTAATTATACCTGGCGCCACGGTATTTAGAAAAAAAGAAAAAAATACTTAACTATTGTTAATTTTGTTTAATGATTTTTAACTTATCTACTCAAACGTGAAGTTTCCTCCTCTGTGTTGACTCAAATATTAGCTGAAAAGGGAAATTATAAGTATTTAGTGCAGGTTGCCATCAAGGTCAGTTCCTAAAGGTCGATATCATTTCCAAAAAGTCGGTATTATTTCCGATCAAGCGTCAATGGCTAAATCGGATCAAATATATCCTGTAATATTTTCATACTTGATTTTGTCTGTCACAAAGCTATTACATGTTTGTAGGTTGCTTATGTATATTCTTTTCTTTTACAAGGTTTAGTGACAATTTATCTTTAAGTGGTGTATTGGAAAAAAAAGCTTTCTAATGTCTAGATGGTATAATTGCGTAATCTAATAAGGTAGAAGTGTTAATGATCCTAGTACTGGTCAGTGCTGTTTTAATCTAAAGGTTATCTAATAGTCTTTATTCTATAGGCTAATCTAAAGGTTAGACTATACGTGCGGTTAGACTATACAATTGCCGAAATTTTCATGTTACACAGCGATTTTCGGTGCTATAGTAAAAAAAACTTGACTGTAATAGTGCTAAAATAGAACTTTCGTGCTATTTTAGCAAACCTGAGCACGTGCCACATTGCCATAGCTAATAAAATAGGGTTAAAATAGTACTTTCTTGCTACAGGTGGCAACCCTGATTAAGTGTAAGTCATATACTAGGCATAAAGCACAATTATTTTTCTCAAACCATTTTTAATTTCTTTACTATGAATTGATGACAATTCAATGACAATTCAATGACAATGACAAATGACAATTAATGATGAAAAGATGAGGGACGTTTATCTGTGTTTAATCATCATTGATTACGATCCGGACAGGGAACGATCCGGACAGGCCTGTGTTTTGAAAATTCAAAATATTGATAACAGTTTATAAGGTTATAGAAGACTAAGAGTGGCTTACAATCAAAATCAATTAAAATGACCCACCTGTTGAATAGTGTGTTCACTTGGTACCAAGCTAAATAATGTGAAAAAAAACAACAAAATTTACCATGTTAGGCTTGCAAAATAGCCTGCCTTCATCTAACTCCTTCTTTACAAGATAAATAAAAAAAACAAGTTTTTCTAACTGAAGGAGCGACATTAAAACTTAAAACGAACAGAAATTATTCCGTACATGAAAGGGGGTTTCTCCTCTTCAACGCCTCACTCTTTACGCTAAAGTTTTTTATTGTTTAAAAAAAATTGTGAGAAAGAGTCTAACTTTAGCGTAAAGAGGGAGGCGTTGAGGAGGGGAAAGCCCCTTTCATATATGGAATAATTTCTGTTCGTTAATTTTTAATGTCGCTCCTAATTTTCAGTTAAAAAAACTTTTTTTATTTAATTTCTGAACGTTTTTGAATTAATACAGATTTGATTTTGGCTCACCGTACATAAATAGTTAGAATGAAATTTGCATATTAATTGTACTTGTTTTGGCTAAATGGCTTTCTCAAAATTATGTTCTGACGTAACTTACGAATTAACTTACGTAGCGAACTTCTATATTTGTATGTTTTTATTACGTGTATTAGGGAGTTTACCCCTAGTCAATACCTCGCTCTTTACGCTAAAGTTCGAATTTTGTTGGACTCACAAACCTCTAAATGACAATCTATTCACTAATTATAATAGATAGCTCTTTTGAAAGTACTGAAAAAACTTTAGCGTAAAAGGCAAGGTATTGACTAGGGGACGAACCGCCTCATATGATAATAATTTCTGTTTGTTTTAAGTTTTAATGTTGCTCCTTACTTTCAGTTGAAAAACTTGTTTTTTATTTCATTTCTGATCGTTTTTCTTAAATAATGCTGGGAAATCCGGTGCCCTCTTCATAGAAATGTCCCTTCCCCCAAGGGAGCATCCTCCATGGAAAGATCCATCCCCGTAACCCCCTCCTCCGACTCCCCCCCCCACCAGAAAAAAGTTCCTCCTGAAACGTCTGTATACTTCCCATTAACCAATACTATATGTAAACAATGGGCAAAGTTCATGATTTGCAGCCCTTCCCCCGGGAACTGTGGGGGATTAAGTCATCCTCAAAGACATATTTATTAAGTTTTCGACTATGCTGAACAAAATGGCTATCTAAAAATTTTGATTGGGTGACTTCAGGAAAAATGAGCGTGGGAGGTGGTCAAGTTGCCCTCCAATTTTTTGGTCATTTAAAAAGGGCCCTAGAACTTTTAATTTCCCTTCAGATGAGCCCTTTCACGATATTCTAGGACTACTGGATCGATACGATCACCCCTAGGGAAATAAAAAAAAACAAATAAACACGCATCCGTGATCTTTCTTCTGGCGAAAATACAAAATTCCACATTTTTGCAGATAGGAGCTTGAATCTTCTGTAATAAGGTTCTATGATACGCTGAATCTGATGGTGTGATTTTCATTAAAGTTCTATGACTTTTAGGGGTTGTTTTCCCGTTTTTTCGAAAATAAGGCAAATTTTCTCAGGTGCGTAACTTTTGATTGGCAAGACTAAACTTAATGAAACTTATATATTTAAAATCAGCATAAAAATTTAATTTTATTGATGTATCTATGGTATCAAAATTCCGGTTTTTAGAGTTTGGTTACTATTGAGCTGGGTCGCTCCTTACTTACAGTTCGTTACCACGAACTGTTCGATAGGCTTAGGTCTAGCAAAGAGCTTCTAGCTTAAAATGCCATAAATGTGCATCCACAAAAGTTTGTGTTTACCCCATTGAATGGAGATACTTTTGGTTCAGTCAAACTTTAGTCAGTTGTTGGTTAATATCAAAGAATTTTTGTTGAGATACGCTAGCAAGCTAATTTCAAGTCAAGTAGTGTGGTTTTCAAAGCCTCATTTAGTTCCTTTTGGGGGGGGGGGTTACTGGGTTTGAACCCCCCACCCTGGAAGTTTTGTCCTACTCGGGAAAACGTAACAACATACATATAAAAAAAATTATGTGTTTTTAAACCTATCCCTCATGAGTAAGAAATATCAAACAAAATCTATGAGAAAATATATTCATACACATTAATTTCAAGATTCTCAAGTGTATTATTGTATGGAATTCAATCAACTGTCTACTCGGATAAGACTTACGACGTCCCGCCCATTTTTGATTCAACTCCCGAGTAGAATTAAAAATAACTAATTGTTTTACAAACACGGAATAGAAATTAATATTGGGTGGAGCCTCCACCCCCCCCCCCCTTTTTTTTTATTTCAGCGGCATGGAACAAATTTTAGTCCAAAAAATCAGTCATCATTAATTATGATCGCGGTGCGGAATGCGCCCAATGGAAAGGAAAATTTCAAGTATTAGCCATATGCTAAACCTAAAGTTTTTTTTCTAGGAATTTATCACTTACATACTCGTTATTTACATACTTATTTACATACTCATTACTTACATACTCGAATTCGTCCTCTGCGTTGGCTTAAAAGAGCTTCTGAAAAGGAAATTTCAAATCTTTGATAAAACTCGGAAGTTTACGTTTTAAATAATCCATAACCTACTTACTTGAAACGGAAGTTACTTCCTCCATGTTGACTCAAAAGGGTACCTTAAAAGGGATGTATAAAGTATTATTGTAGAATATGTTGTTGTAATTCTATCCGACTAGTACCTTTCTCTTCTACGGATCGCAACAAACTGAAGTGACGCGAACATTACTTCTATGGGTACAGCTTTCTTTTTAATATGACGTCATCATATCTTATGAGTGCATTTTGTAGAGAGAATGTGACGTCATTTTTTCTTTAACAAAGTGGTTGTAATTAGTTTGTAATAACATTCTTTGAATATGACGTCATCTAATTTTGTTAATACATCATATAGATAGTAGGCCATTATGACTAAAATAACTGTGCTCTCTTGCTCTCGCTTGAAACGGAAGTTTCTTCCTCAATGTCGGTACAACAGAAAAATTGAAAACAAGAAATATCAGATATTAGTTTAACTCTAAAACGTACTGAGTTCATCAAATAGCTTAGAGATTATTTGCTCGAAACTCGTTCTTTACTCCATAATAACCTCAAATCTGAAAAAAAGTCAAATATCACACAATTTTTGTCAGCACATTTTTTTTCAAATAACCTTTAACATTTTTACTCGAAACGGAAATTTCTTCCTTCATGTTAACCAAATGGAAACTGAACAAGAGATATTTCAGATGTTACTCATATGTTCATACGCAATTGGTCTTAGCAAATAATTTACTTATTTTATTACGCATTTGAAACTGAAGTTTCTTTCTCCGACAAATATCAAACATTAGCCATACGCTAACGTAAAACGTATTTTTTTCAACTAATTTTTTAATAGTTTTAGTTTCTTTTAAGAAATATCGGATATTGGTTTTACCCGAAAATACAATAGTTTTTTCAAACAGCTTAGAACTTATTTGCTGGAAACTTGTTTGCCCCCCCCTTCCCCGGGTATGTCTTTGTGCTGCATACTGTAATTTTTATAGCTTTTCTTTTTGAAACCCTGAAAAAGTAATTCCTTACAAAAAATTTAAAAGCATATGTGTAAAAAGAATCTTCGGTATGCTCATTGGAGCAAAACAGTTTGGGTATTATCTCTTTGTTCATCGGTTACAGTTTTGAGCAATTTTCTCTGGCTTTTGGGGGAGTGGGGGATCTCAAAACGATGAAATTCTGAAGTTCATTTCTATATTTTATTCCAAATCCAAACATGTTCAGATTTTTTCCTAGCACCCATATAATTATTAATTTTTGAATTAGTGAAAAATAATTAGTGATTTTTGAAGTAAAACAAGTGATTATACAAACTATCGACTGACTGAATATTTCAAATGCCAAAGTATTGAATGAAGGAACCCGGTGGCCCAATGAGCACGGTGTTCCGATTGATAGCCATTTATGCAAGTTGGTGTACTTGTAGATACTTCGTTATACTTACAAGTATAAGGAATATATAAAAATGTTTTTTTTTTCTCTTGCTTGAGTACTCAAAACCTATTTTCCAATTTCTTAAATACGAATCTTTCATAGGATTTTTATTTTCTAATGTTTTTCCATTGTCTAACTTGTTTTATAATTTTGTGTCATTTGTTTTAGAGCTAACATCAACTCTACGGACCATCATTTTGACCATATTAGCAGTTGCTCCTATGTTTACTGGATTAAAAAAAAAGAGTTGTTTTCAACTTAAAGTAAAGAGCAATGGTAAAACTCAAAGCAAACAGAAATTGTTCCGCATATAAAGGGGTTGCCCCCTCCTCAATACCTTGCTGTTCACGCTAAATTTTTAGCGCTATTAGAATAGCTTCCGATTCTAATTAAACGGCCCTTGTTTTTCAGGAGTCGTTCTTAAAAAACTTTGAAACAGCCAAACTTTAACGTAAAGAGCAAGGTATGGAGGAGGACGGCAGCCCCTTCATATACAAAAAAATTTCTTTTCGTTTTGAGTTTTAATGTTGATCCATACTTTTAGTTGAAAAAACTTTATTTAATCTACAATAAAACACATGACCATTAAATCTAAAATTCAATTCCACATAATTTATTGCAAGTCTTATTTATATTTATCTGCTTTTGTCTTAAATATAGAGTCAAAAATTCATTTACAAAAATTGTTTTACTGTCTTAGAACAATTCCTTTTATTATTATTGTTATTATTATAGAAAGGCAGTGTGGTCTTCGGCGTTATTTTGATTTATTCTTTTTAGGAATATGTCTAAACAACGTGTTTTTTGGTGCCCTTTTCCGGCCTTTGGAACCAGTACGAAAAAAGGATATGCCCTTAAACGACTTAAAAGACTCTCACGAAGATAAGCATCTTTTACCAGTAGAGACTTTAAACGGGAAAGTGCCCTTTGAAGGATCGACAAGATCATCAAAGGTACTGTTTATTCTAATATATTATGTACTAGTAAAGGTAATATTTATTTGTTATAAAGTTATTTTAATTCTATAAATGAATTGCAGGGAACCATGAAGAAACGTGAAGGGATCCGTGGGATTCGTGAAGAAACGCTACTATTCATTTTTCAATTAAAACTATGTGTGTCAACTTAAGTCCCATTAAATAAGGACAGATTTTGATGCACAATAATAATAATAATAATAATTTATTTTTACCCATCTATTTTAAATATTCAAGAGTACGACGAGAAAGAGAAAAATGGCAATAATACACAGAAAACACTTCAATGATATTGATTACAATTCGATTTATGAATGGTTACACAAAGACACAGAATAAAGAAAGACAAGATTCTGAAGGCGCAATAAAACTTCGAGAAATACAAGAATGAAAAATAAAAGGAACTTTTCATGGTTGTTTACGCTGTCAGTCCCCTTTTCCTCCCTCGCAGAGTTGGGATCGATTCCTAACTCTGATATGCGCATCTACAATGTTAGCTTTTACTTCTGACTAGGTTTGGCTATGTATCAAACAACTGGGTTGATAGATTGCCTGATGAGTATATTATACGTCTCCTCTCATCCCCCTCCCTCCTCCCCCCAAACAACAAATCGGTCTATGAATAGACAATGTGAGTCAGCGTCAGTTCTCTGTGAAGCTGAAGATTTTTGAACAGTCCACGCCAAACGCTGCATGTCCTCAACTGCCACAGTTCGTGAACACTCGTTTAACCTTGCACAGCTGGTATGTAGTCATCAAAATGTCGATAGTCAACCTAGGGTGAACAAGGCTTAGATGGAAGAGGTGTTCCCTCACTAGCAGTTCCTCTTACAATTTATTCAAGCTTTTCTTTATAATAAACCAACGAGAGTAGTTTGAGTATAAAAGGCTGGGGTGGTTCTGATATTCTATTTGTTTTAGGGTATCTGCTCTGCCATAAATTCCGTTGTTTGTCTCTATTTTCTGTATAGAAAAAAATGTTTGTGTAGCCTGAAGCCTTGAACCTTGGAAAATCTGAATGCTAGTGCGGAATCTGAGTAGAGTGTAGAATCTGAGTACAGAGTGCAGAATCTGAGTACAGAGTGTGCGAATAGGTTTGAAAAATTAATGGTAAGAAGACTAAAGTGGCTTTTAGACTACGCGCGTAATTTTTATGCTATGTGTCTAAGTTACATCATGTTTAAGTATAACCTTTCACACTTAAACAAGTCCTTTCGCATTAGGCTAACGTAAAAATCCATTTAAATCATAATCATCGTTGAAAACCATCAGGATTATCATAATTAAACTATTCAAGTATTTAAAGCTGGGAATAGAGATGGAGACCCAAGCTCTGATCATGGCGTGAAAGGTTTTTTTGGAAAAAATTTATTCGTTTACTTTAAAAATTTATTTGGTACTGCCGGGTCTGCGGATAATTTTTTTTTTTAATGTAACGTAAATTCTTAAGTTATACTAGGGTGGAAAGTTCTGCTGTGTAGTGTGAAAAGACCGTAAATCTTCTAAATTAGAATGCTGAGAAAAGTCATTTAGCAAATACTTCCATTAATTATCTTTAGTAAGAATGACTCAAATAGTGGAGATGTGAAAATTTGAGTAGCCGACAAGCGAAGTTTTCTCGCAAGTGACTAAAGCAGCTTCTACACTACGTACGTGTTTTTCTATGGTAAGATGTCGCGTCAAGTATAATATTTTATATCTAAACAAGTCTCCGGGTTGCATCGATAGCTAGCAACCTAGTAAGAGACGGTTCAAACTAGACTGATGTAAATTTTCATTAAACCATTGTAAACATCGTTTAAAATAATCACAACATCATTAGCGAACTGTTCAAAAATTAAAAACGTGAAACAGAATTGTAAATTTAAGCTCTGATAGCATGAATAGCTTTCTAGGAAAAGTTTACTAACTCGTTTTGAGAATTTGTAAACTGTTGCTGAACTCTATTCTGTTGTTGCTTTTGACATTTGGCCATTGCATTTTGCCGTAGAATAGGGAAAACGAGTGCCCGAATTTTTGTTGATTCGGCAGTGGCATCAGTTGATAATAACAACCGGAAGTTGACAAGCATAGTTCTAAAGTAAACACTGACATTGTATTTATTTTACTGGTACTTTTTCAGGTTTCTTCGAAAAATTTAAAGCTTAGAATTGCAAATTAAATAAAGAAAAATAAAACAAAATAATAAATTAAATAAATTGGAACTAAAAACAAGCTTAAATTAAGACTAAAAATTGAATCGTAAAAATAAAATTAGATAAAAGACTAGAAATTAATAGGGTTGTCTGTTTAATCATACTGCTTGCCTGCTTGTATAAAAGAATCATAACAGTTTGGAAGAATATGGAAACGAGTGCCCGAATTTTTGTTGATTCGGCAGTCTTTGAACTTCAAATGGTAATAATAACTGATTATTGATTGGCATAGTTCTAAAGTAAGCATTGGCATTGTTTCTGTTTTACTGTTCCAGTTCCTGTTTTCTTAGAAATTTAAAAGATTGCAGTTGCAAACTAAAGACAATTAAATAAAAATCAAATAAAACAAAACAATAAATGGAATAAATTGAAACTAAAACTAAGTTTAAATTAAAAATTAGATTAAAAAAAAATAAAATTAGATAAAAGACGAAAAATAAAAAATCGCCTGTTTCCAGCTCCGTCTTTTTTTAAAAAATAAGAACGGGAATGAGACAAATTAGCTATTTCCTGAGTGTTGGGGCGCGTGCCCCTTAGGCTAAATAGTATGGTACTTACTCCCCCCACACAGGTAGTACACTTGTGGTATCCACACTGGTTATAATTTCAGTGCGGGAAGACCTTGTAGGATCCGTGGCCCGTCTCGATCACGATACCACACCATAGTACCATCAGTAGTTGCACTGGTGGCGCTGCACCACGTATACTGGTGGCGTTAGGAGTACCGATACGGAGTATTTTGTTCTGTTTCTATTGTTACTTATTAAAATAAAACGGCTCTATTTTTCAAATACCCTAGTATACTCTATTATGCAGGATTCCGAATAAGTCGAGAAGTCACAGGGAGCAGTTTAAGTAACTTGTATATAAAAATAATTTTATGGGGTTAATAATAGATCCATTGATGTTATGTTTACTCTTTTATTTTATCTATTCTGTCTGTATTTTATTTTATCTATGTCTTTGGAAGATGTATTTGATATTTAAAACCATAATATACAATATGCTCGTGCAAAAAAAGGCCTACTGTTGTATTACTCATTCAAAATATTCGCTACAGAAAATATTGTATTCAGAAAGGATTCGAATTGACTTAGACTTCCAATGGTTTTCAATTTTATTTAGATTTTGTCAGTATCATCTTACGAAATTTTGTAAAATAGCATGTTCGATCTTCCTCTGCTAGGCTCTCAAAATGAACATCGTGTATTGCTCAAATCTTGCAAGTACGCAAGAAGTGGGGTCTTTGTGCCCTTACTTCTCAAGAAGTGCGTACGCAAGAAGTGCGTGCATTTTTTCATGTTTTATAATTTTTATGAATTTTATTTTACTTTTAATTTTGCCCCTCCCCCTCCCGAAAATGGTTTGGTTTACACAGCAGGTTAGATAACACAAATTCATTCTGGTTATTCTTTAAAATAATAACGACAATATTTGGGATAATCCAATACTTCAAGCTTATCCTTCAAGATAATCCAGCACTTTAACCAAAGGAAAAATAAATTAGAGGCCAAAATTATTTTTTTTTAAATAACAAAATTATTTCTATATAATAATGTCTCCGTTGATATTCAATGCTTATCTTACAAATTTATTTATTTATTGAAAAACCCGTCAAATCAACACACAACAAGACGGGGCAATTAAAAAAAAAAGAAAAAAAGACACAAACTACAACAAACTGAACCAACAAAGAAAACAAATCACTGAATCACTGAATGAGCAGATGGGACCATTTGTGTAGATTTCGGCGTATTCTTCTATTATGCTTCGCTATTCGTCTAGCGACGGTGACGTCAGGGTCTGCGTCTTTAAAATTTTCAATTACATGCGAATTCCTATACCACGGAGGTAGACGAAGCAAATACGAAAATACATCTCTCTGATTTTATTCTGGTCAGTTCTAGTGAGAAGTTTCCAGAAGGGCGTGGCATTTAAAACGTGAGAAAGAGCAGTGGCGTTATACAAGCTTGCTAAAAGCAGCCGGTTGAATCGGAGTTTGCACGATACAATTGAAGCGTAAGACCCTGAAATTCGTCGTTTAAGCTGTTCGAGGAGAAGTTTTCAGGTGTGGCGGATAGACGAACCTATGGGTAAACCTAGATAAACGAGGTGATTCACTGGCTGGACAGAGCTAGAACCAAGGGCAATGGTAGGAACACAAAAATCAGTTTTGCAA
Organism: Artemia sp. Kazakhstan ARC1039; assembly: GCA_029168905.1. Lineage (NCBI taxonomy): Eukaryota > Metazoa > Arthropoda > Branchiopoda > Anostraca > Artemiidae > Artemia > Artemia sp. Kazakhstan ARC1039. The sequence continues at coordinate 62,418 of JAQQPU010001951.1, read as the reverse complement.
TTGAATAGGACGATTTCCGATTTCGAAGAGTTGAACTGAAGTCCAACTTTGAGATATTCGGCTTCAAGGATTTAGAAGATATCAATTATCCGCTGAAGGGTTCGGATAAGATTCAGGATGTCGTCCGCGTAAGATGCCAAAGACAAGTTAGCAGATGACAGAATCAGCGAAGATGGAAATTGATCGTGTGCATCAAGGACACAGTTATTGAAAAGGTCGGGAGAGGTGACTGCTCCTTGACGCGCTCCTTTCTTGACTGGAACTAGTCGGGTGCGTGAAATGGGGTTCAAACCCTAGTCGGTAGGTATCAGTCGGATCCGTAATCTAGAATATAGATTCCTGAGAGAAGGAATGACAGCTAGATTCAACTCACGTTTACCGGCCTTCAGAAGCATCACAGCATGGATTAGAGAGTCGAAAGCGCGTCTAATGTCGTGTCCTGCCAAACAAAGGCTCTCTCCAGAAGACTCAGCATCTATCAAGACATTAGCAACGACTGTTAAGGCATCAGCACATCTAGTTCCTCGCTTGAAGCCGAACTGATGCAGAGGAGTGTAGCATACTTTTTCGAGTTCCTGTATAAACAGTAACTCCAAGAGCTTGCACAGTGACGTAGCTACAGTTCTCGGACGGAATGCTGTACATTAAATTTCAGATTTTCCCTTTTTAGAAATGGGAGTCAGATCTCCAATGCAGAAAGACGCAGGAACAATCCCTTGAGAGAAAATCATCTGCATAAGCAGAGAGAGGATGTGCCGCGAGAAGTTTACCTCGGTGTTTCAAGTGGATCGCACTGACTTTGTCAATGCTTTATGAGCCTTTCCATTTGAGTCTACGGATGGCATCTTCAACAGAGCGGGTACTGACGATAAAATCTTCATGGGGATGAGAAGATAGAAACTGATGTAAGGCAGCCTCGTAAGATTGTTCGATGGAGGGGTCTGGGGCTCAGAACTCCGATTCGTAATGGGTACACCATTCATCTTCAGGGATGTCGGCTGGGGATGGTGACGAAGAATTTGTTGCAGAACGAGAGACAATTTGAAGTTCATATTTCTATCTTGTTTGGCACGGGCAGAATAACGATTGACTAGATTTTTCCGATGCCGAGCCAGGGCCTTAGAAAACTTCCGCTTCGTGAAAATCCATATGCTGATCAGAAGACCCATATTCAGACGTCCACACTCTTTCCATACTGAAAAGCAAAATTTTGCTTGACTACATGAAATGACGAGATCTGGATTTGACGACCACCCGGTAATGAATCCTTTACGAATTCGTTGCAAAGGAAAAGTTTGTTTCTCTGCGAAGCGGAGAGCATGGCAGATTTCTGCACAATATATATCTAGACAAATCGAAACCTCTCTTTGAGGTAACTAGAGTGACTTCTGAAGGAGATGCAATGGGGCGCTGATTTTATTCAGGACTGAATCCACCGATTCGATAAATAGGGCTTGATCGATTTTTGACCAGTTACGACGGTGTCGAGGTGCTGAAGGAGCAGGAGGTGTGGTTTGGTGACCAGAGGATGGCATACCGACAGAGCAAGTTATAGGAAGATGATCAGACAACTGATAATCAAATAAAACCTTTACTATGTCCCCTCGCAAATCTGACGATACTACAACGTGGTCCAGGTTGGAAGTTCGTGAGGACGTGTGAAAATTCGTAAAATCGGACGATTTATCTAAAACACACAAGAAAACACTAAATAAGCCCTTAACTAGTGTTGTACGAGGTGACAGTTGAGAATTCGGCTCGGACAGATTACAATTAAAGTCACCGGCTATAATGCAAGGTAAACCTAAGCGCCGAATTTTGTCTATACACGAATCTAGTTTTTCACAAGATAGCGCAAATAAGCGCTCAGACTGGTCATTATTGTAGTCTGTGAGAAGATATACACTTAATACACCCAGAACAATCCACTCTCACCGCTAGATAATAATTATTTGCTTCGAAAATACTAGAACGGAGAGCTGATTTCACAAATGTAACAAGTCCACCCGAGGGTCGGCCTCTATTGTTCAGCTGTCTAGCGGGAACACAATAAGTTGACATATCCTCAATCTCAAGTATGTTTATATCATGTTTAGTTACAAAATGTTCCTGGAGACAAATCACACTAAACTCAGAACGGAGGCTTTCCAGAACCGGAAGTTTATTGATAAAAGAGCCGTTTATATTCCACGATAGAAGAGTTAGTGACGAGGTCATTAGTTCGAGGGTTTATGGTTTTTCGGGCACTTCACACTATAACAAGTATGACCCTGCTTCTTGCAACCAACGCAAAAGGCTGCCTTCTGACACGGGGTATCGGACGTGGATTTGTGATCGGCGGAGCCGCATTTGGAGCACTTAGAACCGTTCTTACAATCCGCAGCTAGGTGACTGATTGCGTGGCAATTAAAGCAGCGCCGAGGCAAGAACACGAACTCATCAACTGGGAGGCGTTCATATACGATTTTCACTGAAACTTTGAGAAAGGTATCGAGGTCGTTTCGTGTCGGAAAGTAGACTTTAAAAGTTCGAGACTTGTCACACTGTGGGGTTTTATTGCACTTGGAGATTAGCTGTTTTAGAGACCGTTCGTCTAGATCCTCCGGCACTCGCTTGATCGCAGCTGAAGAAGCAGGTTCCTTGAGGAAGATGTTGAGCGACGGTTTCGCACGTTTAGCTGCATCCACTATCTGGCTCGCGGTTAAATCGTAGTTCCTGTCCCATTTCCACAGCTGTACAGTTTAAATCGAATGCCAGAAGTTTGAATATTCCAAAAAATTTTTCCACATGATTATATTGAAAAAAGAAAATTAAAGAAAAAAATGACTTTAGCTTCTAATTTATTTTTCTTCTGTTTGAATGGGTTTGAACTCCCCCAAATTTCTTTCTGGCTGTGCCCCCGCTTTTGAAATTGGAATATTCCCGGATCTAATTGACTGCCTATATTATTACATAACGTTCTCTCTTACGCTTTAAACGGTCTTTCTTGTGTCTTCTGCGCTTTCTCTTGACTTGCAGTTAAATTATAGTACCCATGATTTTGTCTCAATTTAGTCAGATTAATTTCATGATAAACGCAAAATGAAGTCAATGTCACCATTTGTGATTTTTTTTGTGATTTTTTGTTTTATTTCGGTAATGTTTATTCTACGGGGTAGACAGAATGACGTCAAGTTCACCATTTGTAATTTGTTTTTGGAATTTTTCCGTGATTTATTTCATTTTAGTCGGGCGGATCTTACGAGGGGTGCAGATTGACGGCCTGCTAATCATTTGTGATTTAATTTTTCTTTATTTTAGTCGGGTTCATTTCACGAGGAACGTAGGATGACGTCAAGTTCACCACACCTTACAGTGCCTGAACAGGAGAATGAATCAGACTTTGGGAGTGAAGGGACGCTGCAAAAACTTCGAAGTCGGTCGGTAGCGAATTCTCGTCAAGACTCTCAGCAAAGCCTCTCTGGGGTCATGTATAGACAAGATATTTTATATAGTAGAAGTCTCACAAAACTGCCCCAAAATAAGTAAGCGACGTAGTGAGTTTTTTTTTTTTTTTTTAACTCATCATTACAAGCATGATTTTTTCTTGTTCGAAAACAAGTTTACAAGTATATTATAAAATATGTAATAACACATTACGTAGTTTCCTTACCACGCGTATCTAATAGCGTGCCTGTCGTTTCTTTTTTTATTCCTCCTTTTATTAAGCTAAAGCTATAGTAAACTTTGATTTATTTTTGAATTTTTGCATATGTTTTATCTATTTCTTTCTTATTATACTCTTGTACTCTTTTAAATCCTAAATAAGTTTGAAAAAAAAATTATCTTGGCTCTTTTCTGTTAGAAAAGAGAGGAACATCATTGAGAGCATGAGGTTTTTCAGAAAGAAAAAAAAAATCGAAATAGGACAATTATCTCGTATGTATGTAAAAACGTATGTAAAACGCACCTCCGTTCTACCTTCCTAAAGGCCAGGCCTGTGTGCAACTATTCTAAATAATTCTACGTAATTGAAAGAGATAAAGGGAAGTAAAAGGTGATTTAGGAAGTTCGGTTAAACCCCTCCACACGAAAAGCAATGGAGCGAATATAGTAGCTATGCAAGGCTATTAACTTGATTTCGGTAAGAAGCATATTGTTGAGTATGGTGATATTTTCTAGACTAAGGTATGCTGTCGATAAAGCTTATGGCGAAGAACAGTGAGGTTTTAGGAAAGGGAGTGGATGACTTAACCAACTTTTCTGGAATCTTTGAATAAGTAAGGTGTCTGATTCATCGGGCCTTTATAGTTCTGACTTTTACTAATTAAACAGACATTTTATAAGGATTCAGTCCGTATATATACGAAGTCAAGTGTGTATCTTTTAGTCTATACTATTTCGTTTGCACTGTAAATAAGTTGCCAGTGCAAAAATGTGCTCAACTTGTGGGACTGTAAATCTTCAATCTAGCATTTTCGACTGTGGTGCATTGTCTAGATTTTTGTTTTGATGAGGTGCCCTTTATGAGAGGTTTCAGGCTCTTTTTTTAATACTACTACAACTAAAATCTCACCACAGCACAAAGCCGCCTGAGGCCAACACAGCTACGCACGCTCCTCCTCCACCCCAATCTATTCAAAGCCTCCCTTTTTACGTCCTCCCACCCCAGAAGGGGACGTCCTGCTTTCCATTTAGCCCTAGATGGTTGGCCGAAAAGAACAATCTTCGACAATCTGTCATCCTTCATCCGCACAACGTGCCCTAGCCACCTCAACCTTTCTTTCATTATAGCCCTAGAGAGCGGTATTGAACCACATTTTTCGTATAGCCTATTGTTTGAATGAACTATTGTTTTTAATGTCCTCAAAAATTTTTCCTCTTTATTACAAATTAATTTCAGTAAAAATTACTTTATACTAATTACTTAACAATGAAAATCCCAGTTTGAAAAAATTGTTTCGTGAAACATATTTTGTACAAGACTGTTCCGTTAGTCTTTTTTTTGGTATCGTCATGGGTGAAAAATTCGTTATAATATCAGGAGAAAAAGTATAGATTAGCATTCTCGATAAGTTTTTTTTTCTTAAGGATGGTGTTTTCTTCCGTAATTTTGTCAGACACTTTTTTCAAGCAGAGCGTACTGTGCGGTCCCGCTGCTCAGCCAAGATCTGTTGTTCCTTCGATAGCGTTTTCAACCCCAATTTTTCTTAGTGACTTAATTGTGGGTTGGTCATGTCACAATCCAATTTACTTTTTTTATTCGGTTGAAACATGGTTTAAAAACTTATCTTTGAGTTTCAATTCCAAGTGTGCACCGATTACACATCGATCATTGAGTTTTCGAATAGTAATGCTTTGGCCTTGTCGTTGTCGCCTTTCTAGGAGCTAACCACGTCACGGTCTGGTCCGAGAAGATATCATAATTTCTTTGTGCCCGTACATCGCACAAGAATACCTGTTATAGCAACAAGGGCTAGTCCTGACAACTTTCTCGTAATGCCCCTTGAGTGTAGTACGCACTAATAGGGGCCTTCTACTGCTAATTTGGGCCACCGTCTTGCCACTTGTTGCACTTCCCAGTGTCTGACCATGAGGCAGAGAATTTTATGGAATTTGCTGCTGAGATTCGATGGACTGAAGCAAATATGGCTGCCAAAATTGGGCCCGAGGGGTAATTCTCCTGGATATGTGATGCATCGACCGTAGTGTAGGAAGAGACCCCTTCAGTATCAATGTGTGGTGGTAGACATAAACTCTTTGTTAGTAACGGTTCTGAGGATCAAGTTCCGCTTGCCACTTATGGCTTGGGAATTGTGGGTTTCTTTCAAGGGACTAGTTTTGCCTGCCCAAGCTGGTCTGAAGCTAGCGGGTAAGGTTCTCGGGACAGAAGAAAGCAACCTTGGACACTTTGGCAAAACCAAGAAAGCCTTTTCTATAATGGAGCAAAAATGAATTCCACTGAAAATATACAAATATTTGCGGTGCAATTTATTCTGGGTCAAATTCTAGTTTAACTGAACTGAATTTAGATTTCTCACTGAAATTAAACAAAATAAAATGCAGGAATAACAAAGTTTTACTTAACTTACTGACTCTGTTACCATTCATTCAAAATTTGAGATGCTTATTTCAACCCCTTCTTTTAATCCGATTTGGCTCAAGATTTGTATAAAGCTTTGCTTTACCTAACATTTTCATATTCGATATATTTGAATCTAAAAAATACTTACGAAAATTTTGAAAAATACGTGAAATTTTTGACAAATGCTTCCGATTCTTGCAACTATGATGCAGTGTTACATTAGGCTTCTCAGCGAGGAAAAGTTGCTGTTTGGTTGGTAGTTATTTCAAATTAAACCAGTACAAATACATCAAATTTTTCTCGTCAATTCGATTATGAAATGTACTGTCTTTCAGTGCTTACTTGCTAGTAAAAGAACAGAGTTTAGATGTGGCACTAACTAGGATGGGTTTTACAGGCTATATAATCTTGCCTTTAAAACTCTAATGCGCTGAAATCAATTTTTGTAATCAGAGACAACGCTATGGCATTGCCTATAGTAAAAGCCATACGACTCTAATATTTTATTATAATTTTTGTTTCCCAGAGGCACTTCATATGGAAGGGATGGTCGTATAAACTTCGGATGTTGCTCATTCAATTGGAAATCGAAAGTTCTAGTGCCCTTTTTAAGAGTCAAAAGTGATTGGAGGGGAAATACCCCCCTCCTTCACGCCCTATTTTCCCCAAATGAATTGGATAAAAATTTTGAGATAGCCATTTTGTTAAAAATAGTTCAAAGGTCAGATAACGAAAACTCCGGTGTCGACACAGCCCCCCAGGGCCCAGGGCAGGCAATGTAAGTTATGCCCCGGGGGATATATGGTTCTTATGGAAGGGGTGCTCGTACAAACTTCAGAGAGGGCTCATTTGATTGGAAATTGAAAGCTCTAGTTCAGTTTTTAAGAGTCAAAAGAGATCGGAGGGTAACTAGCCCCCTCCCCCCTACTCGCCTTTTTTCGCCCAAATGCATCAGATAAACATTTTGATATATCCATTTGTTAAAACCCTCCAGGGCTCGGGGGCAGGCGTTGTAAGTTATGCCCTGGGGGCATATATGGTATTTAAGGAGGGGATGTTCGTATAAACTTCAGATAAGTCTCATTTGATTGGAAATTGAAAGTTCTAATTTACTTTTTTAGAGTCAAAACAGACCTGCGAGCAACTACCCCCGCCCCCACACCGTTTTTCCCCAAACCATCTGATAAAAATGTTGAGATAATTATTTTTTAAAAATAGTCCAAATGTCAGATAACAAAAACACCTGTGTCGAAACAACCCCCAAGGGTCCGGGGGCAGGCGTTGTAAGTTATGCCCAGGGGGCATAGATGGTTAGATAAAAAAAACTTCGGTGTCGAAACAACCCCCCAGGACCCGAGGCAGGCAATTTAAGTTATGCCCTGAGGGATATATGGTTCTATATAAAGTAAAAGTTCTCTTCACTTTTAAGAGTCAAAAGAGATCTGAGGGCAACTAGCCCCGCCCCCACGCCTTTTTTTCCCAAACCTATCCGATACAAGTTTTGAGATGGCCCCCAGGGCATAACTTACAACCCTTGTTCTGAGGGCTGTGTGGGGATTGTCCTCCTCAAAGACATAATTTCCAGATCTTTCAACTATGTTGAAGAAAATGGCTATCTCGAAATTCTGATTGGATGTGTTTGGAGAAATAATTGGCTTAAAAGGGATGTTAGTTGCCTTCCAATCACTTTTGGCTATTAAAAAGGGCACAAGCCCTTCCAATTTCCAATCGAATGAGCCTTTTTCGAAGTTTCTACGACAACTCCTTCGAAACGAAGTGCCCTGATCTAAAGAAAAAAATAATACATTGTGCCCACATCGTTCTCTACTTAGTATTGCGCTGCCTAAGATTTGATTATTGAAGCAAGTCCGATTTCTAACACCGATTGTCTACTGAACTTCACACTATTGATTTTCTTTTTTAATGTTATATAAAGGATCAGTCTAGTTAATAATAAATTGGAAGTATCTAAGTTTCATTAGTATCATGGCTGTAGATATTGCTGAAACCTTGTAAAGAACAAACTGTGGCACAAATTGGACTGATTTAATTTCCTGATTTTCCGAATTTCGTCTCATACTATTCCAAATAAGAAAAACATAGGCTTTTTTATTTATTTATTTATTAACTAAAAACCCGTCTACAAAACTTGAAAAGGACGGAGCAAAATATAAGAAAAAAAACAAAAAAAACAATAGTACGAGACCAATATCGACAAAACCAATAAGATAAAATAAGAACGTCAATTATAAATAAATCAAGGATAAAATAGGAACAAAATCAAACAAAGCAAAAGCAAATTCACACATACAACATCAACATATTCATATATAATTATATATAAAACAAAATAAGAAAAAAAGAAAAAGAAAAATCAACAACAGACGAAGTTATTGCACTAGAAGTGGGCCTAGCTCATGACCAGCTACTTTTCTATTATGTTTTCCAATAACTCGAGAAATAGCTATTTCTGGGTCTGTAATTTTGTATATTTTAACTATAGATGAATTTCTGTGCCAAGGTGGTAGACGTAGTAAGTATTTTACAAAACGAAAAAACAGCGAACGGATTTTTGACTTTTCAGATTTTGTAAATATTTTACAAAATGGGGCGATGTACAATATATGGGAGAGGGCTACTGCATTGAACAAGCTAGCTAAGAGATGGCGATTGAAGCGGAACTTGCAAGTGACAATAGAGACGTCAGATGCTGAAATTCGACGGTTAAGATGCTCGTTGAGAAGAGATCTAGTGTGACGTAAAGAGGACCCGATGGGGAGGCCTAAATATACTATATTATCAGTAGGGTGAACCGTTGAACTCCCAAGTGCTATTGAAGGGGGAGTAGGGCTCTTTCAGTTGAAAAGAACTATTTCGGACTTCGCCAAATTGAACTGAAGCCCAACCTTGAGGTATTCATCTTGAAGGATAGCAAAAATTTCACTGATTCGCGGTAGCGTACGACTGAGATTCAGAATATCATCCTCGTAGCACACAAACGACAGATTAGTAGATGCCAAAATTAAAGAGCATGGGCATTGCTCTTGAGCCTCAAGGACGTAATTGTCGAAGAAATTGGGGGAAGAAACTGCACCTTGTCGAGCGCCCTTTAAGACTGGTATGAGCCTTTTCTTAGGAATCGGAGGCAAATTTTTATCTGGCAGAAGTTTCAGTCGAATGGATAACCGTGTATACATATCCCTAAGTGTACGAATTATATCCGGGTTCAGTCCACGCCTACCAGCTTTAAGAAACATTGCAGAGTGAATGAGTGAGTCAAATGTGCGTCTACGTCGTGGCCAGCAAGAACTAGACTTTCTCCTGCAGAATTGACATCAATAAGAGCGTTTGCTACTACAGTGAGAGCGTCAGCACAGCCAGTTCCTCGTTTGAGTCCAAATCGGTCTGGGGTGAATAACAAGCTACTTCGAGTTCGTCCCTAAAGAGAACCTCGAAGAGCTTACAAAGAGAGGTTGCGACGGTGATGGGCCGAAACGAGGTACACTGGGGTACTGCTTTTCCCTTCTTAGGGATCGGAGTAAGGTCACCGATACAGAATGTTGAGGGCACAGAGCATTGAGTGAATATCATCTGCATTAGCAGTGTGAGGTGTTGGGTTAAAAGAGGGCTTCCGTTCTTTAGATGCATAGCTCCCACACAATCAAAGCCGCTAGAAGGTTTCAACTTTAATTTTTGGGCTGCTTTTTCTATTACTTGAGTTGTCACGGTGTAATGTGTTTTCGGCAAAGAAGCTAAGAAAGCATCTAAATCTTTACCATACTGATCCTGAAGATGGGGATCAGGAAACGAAAACTCCGATTCAAAGTGAGCATACCATTCATCGTCAGGAATATCAGAAAGGATGCACAAAGGGGGCGTGGTTATGTGACTGGGAAACCAATTTGAAGAGTAGTGTACGGTCATGTCTGGCTCTATTAGAGTTCCGATCGACAAGCATCTTCCGATGAAAAGCAAGAGCCTTCGAAAATAGTCTTTTTGTACTGTGGCGTGGATCATTCACGATACCAGATCGCGGTTTATCGTAATCTTTCCACAGATTGAACCAAAATTTTGCTTTTCTCCATGATCTAACTAGATCAGGATTTGATGACCAACCCGTGATAATACCTTTGCGATTTCTTCGGAAAGGAACTGCTTGCCTCTCGGCAAAACGAAGGGCATGGCAAATCTCGGCAGAATACATGTCCAAGCTAAGGCGTGTTTCGTTTTTCGATAAATTATCTGAAATCTATAGAAGATTAAACAATACTCGAATTTTATTTAGGATAAAATCCGAAGAAGACTTGAAAAGTTCACTATTAATTTTCGACCAATCACGCGAAAGTGGAGGTGTTTGAGGATTAGTTTGGTGTGTATGCTGGGGTGGTGTGTGAATTATAATGGGAGATGATATGGGAAAATGGTCCGATAGCTGGTATTCACTCAAAACAGAAACTTGTTCCGTCTCGAGGTTGCAAGATATCGCGATGGGATGCAGATCAGAAGTATGAGATGAAGTATGAATATAAGTAAAATCGGAATCCTTAATTTTCCTGTTTGTGATTTTTATAATCAAGATTACATAGGTATTATTAGTCATGACGGTTGGTGTCATGTAGTAGTTATGAATAGAAATTTTATTAGAAAAGTCTATCTAAAAAAGATAAAAATACCACCGAAAGGAATAAGGCTCGGGCACGCTAAAGGATGGCTTCTAAGTTGTCTTGTGATCTAGGTTTTAAGAAAATGAAATATGACAGAGAAAAACAGAGGTGTGTAACGGACCAGGGATATCGAGAAGCGAAATGTTGAGAGAGCTAAACAAAAGTATGAGAATGATGAAGATTATATAGAAGCAACAATTGAGAGAGCCAAACAAAAGAGCAAGGAGTGGTATGATAATGAAAAAGATTACCGTAACAAACATAAGAAAAAAGTTGCTACCAGAATAATGGGTGGATACTAGGGTCACAAAAGCTATAATGAAAAAATTAAAATCTCTGCGAAGCTGTACCAAAGAACCCTAAGACAAAGTTACAAATTACATTCAGATGTCCAAGAAGATGACAAAAATGCAGGATGATCTTCGCAAATTGAGAAAGATTTTATGAATGTTTTATCAGGATTAAGAAAAATATCCATAATTATATATTAAAATTCTCTTTGAAAGAGCTGATGTTGTTGAAAAGTTGGTTAGAAATGCTCTTGCAAAACTACATAGTAAAATCCAAAAGGAATGTTGTATGTTTATTGAAAAGCTTCCAAGTTATGGACTGGCAACTGTGGAACAGTTTACAAATGCAATGGAAAATATTAGACAGCACTGTGAATATACGGAGGCATACTTCTTAGAAAACTCATATATTAATGTTGGAAGGGGCAATTGCAGTTTGTGTAGCAGTAATAACGATATGTATACAAGAATTCCTGTGAACAACGAAGAGAAAGCTATGTTTTTCAATTATGGCGAAATTCGGGTTGCAGCGGTAGCTAGCAACCTAGTAAGAGACGATCACGCCCCATGGTAAAAACTAAAATAACCCATAACTCCTGAAACAGAGCCAGATCAAAACAAGAAGTGCACTATTAGAACCGCCTTGTCCGAAACCCCTATATAGGAAACTTATCGTCCCTTGGCTTGAGCAACAAGGAAAATATCTTGATGAATAACGTTATAATCCTATAGGTTATAACGTATATGACGTAATAAGTGAATGCAATATTTATGCAAGCTTATCTTTCGACAAGATAATAATATAAGAAATGCATAATTACAAGAATCAATTTTTGCGTAAAACTGCCTTTTTCTGTAACACTGTTGAAGAAAGTGTTACCTGTCCTGTCCTGTTACTTTTTCCTGTAAATTTAAGTAAAATAATTTTATTTCGTCTTCCAGTTCAAAGTTATAGTTGTTTCCTGGAACCAAACTTTTTTTGGCTTAACCCGTAAAGTACGTAAAGTCTCTATATTGTTGTCCTATATTTCCAAAGGAAAAAAGTTCAATTATTTTTGCTTAGTTTTCAGTTCAGAATCGCTAAAATTATTTTGTAAACTGTAAAAATATTTATGATGTCTAACCAATAATACTAATTTTTTAATTCAAACTAGAAAAATACCTGAAAATTTTAAAATTAGTTTTGCTTTTTGTCTCCTGGAACAAAAGTTTTTTTGCCTTAAACCCATAAAGTACGTATCTCTATAACGCTGTCCTATATTTCTGAAGAAAAAAAAAATCATTTTTTTTCTAGTTTCCAGTTCAGATTCGCTAAAGTTATTACGTAAACAGCAAAAATATTTATGGTGATTAACCAATAATACTAATTTTTTAATTCAAAATGGAAAAATACCTGAAAGTTTTTAAAGTAGTTTTTTTTGTCTTCTGGAACCAAATTTTTTTGGCTTAACCCGTAAAGTACGTATCTCTATAGCGCTGTCCTTAATTTCCAAAGAATTTTTATTTTATTTAAGTTTTCGGTTCGAAATTGCTTATCTTATTATGTAAACTGCAGAAATATTTATGGTGTCTAACCAATAATACTATTTTCTTATTTAAACTAGAAAAATACCTGAAAATTTTTAAAATTAGTCTTGTTTTTTGTTAGGTTATAGCTACTCGGTCCTGAAATAACAGAAAAGTCTATTTAAAAGAGATAAAAATGCAACCGAAAGGAATAAAGCTCGAGCACACGAAAGGATGGCTACTAAGTTGTCTTGGATCCAGGTTTTAAGAAAATGAAATATGACAGAGAAAAACAGCGGTATGTAACGGACAAGGGCTATCGAGAAGCGAAAATGGAGAGAGCCAAACAAAAGTATGATAACGGTGAAGATTATAGAGAAGCAACAGTTGGTAACCAAACAAAAGAGCAAGCAGCGGTATGATAATGATAAAGATTACCGAAACAAACATAAGAAAAAGTTGCTGTCAGAATAATAGGTAGATACTGGGGTGACAAAGCTATAATGAAAAAATTAAAACCTCCGCAAGGGTGTACCGAAAAACGCATAAAGACAAAGTTATAAATTACATTCAGAAGCCAAAGAAAATAGCAAAAATGCAGGCTGATCTTTGCAAATTGAGAAACAGTTTACGAATGTTTTATCGGTATTTTCAAAAATATTAAAAATTACAGATCAAAATTCTCTTAAAAAGAGCTGATGTTTTTGAAAAGTCGGTTAGACATGCTCTAGCAAAACTCCATAGTAAAATCAAAAAGAAATGTTGTATGTTTAATGACAACCTTCCAAGTTATGGACCGACAACTGTGGAACAGTTAACAAATGCAATGGAAAATATTAGACAGCACTGTGAATATACGGAGGCGTACTTAGAAAATTCATATATTAATGTTGGAAGGGGCAATTGCAGTTTATGTAGCAGTAATACCGATAAATATACAAACATAACTATGAACAACGAAGGGGAAGCTATGTTATCAAAATATGGCAAAATTATATTAAGGAACGAACTGTAGTTCACAGTAACTGAAGTACGTATTAAAAGAAGTCATTAAATAAATGATGATACAAACATATCTTTAAAAATGATAGTATAACAGAAATTTATTTTAATTATATTCCTTAAGAAATCATCATAAGTAAAAATTTCCCAAACCAGGAATCGAAATTGAGCTAGCTGGTTGAGAGCTAGCTATCCTAACCACTAGACCATGTAGGATTTGTTCAAAATCTGCTTAATGAAGTTTATGTTAAAGAACAAACTAGGCAATTGTCATTATAATAAAGAATTTAAAATAAATCAATATTTTTACAATGAACTTTTACCAATATAAAAAGCATGTAACATAGTTATGTAAAATGCAGTAATTTTTGGGAGGTTTTACAAAAAATCTGATGTCACTAGAAACTAAAATAATTCCTGAAAATTTTAAATAAAGTAATTTTATTTAACTGCAAACTGCAAAAATATTTGTGGTGTCCGAGCAATAATCTTGATTTTTTAGTTCAAACCAGAAAAATCCTGAAAATTTTTAAAATTAGTTTAGTTTTTTGTTTTTTTCTTGTTAGGTTCTAACTACTCGACGCGTTATTATATAATTTTTTACAAAGAACTTCTACCATTTTAAGAAGCATGTAAACATAGTTATCTAAAATGCAGTAATTTTTGGGGGGGTTTTAACAAAAAATCTGATTCGTCAACTGAAACTAGAATAATTCGTGAAAATTTTAAATAAAATAATTTTATTTAACTGCAAACTGCAAATATATTTATGGTGTCTGAGCAGTATTTTTTATTTTTTAATCCAAACAAGAAAAATACCTGAAAATTTTAAAATTAGTTTGGTTTTCCTTTTGCTTCAATTGACTCGTTACGCCATTTCCTTACCACGAACCGTTTGACCAAAGAAAATGAAGATACTAAACTTTCTTTATGAAAAGGTCAGTATATGTTTGACAGAAATTGCTATTGCCGCTATGAAGAAAAAAATAGAACATTATGACGAAATCATAGAAAAGAACAATTACTGTTCGAAATATGCAGGTTATCTACCAACAACTAATTTCAGCCTCTCTCAGATCAAGAAATTTGAGGCAGATTACAATAATGACATGGATCAAGTTAAAAATGCTTTAGACCAGGCGTTTGACAGCTTCCAATCCGATGAAAGTGAAGTTGCTTACAAAAATATGGATATAACCAAAAGTGGAAATCTTACATTGTCAGAAGTAATAGTAGGATTTAAGCTCAAAGAAAGTTTACTAATGAGACATGTTCTTTCTACATTTGATATAGATAAGAATTATGTATTTGATGAAGAAGAGTGGAAAGAACTGTATGGTTTACTTTTAGAAAACGAAAATTTTTATGTTTTTAGGGCATTTGATGTTAGCAATAGTGGCACCATTAACGCAAAAGATGTATACAAGCTTTACGATATGGTCACAGAGAACAAACCGACACCAGATTATAATAAAAAAGTAAAGAGACGAATTCAGAAAAAATTTTCGGGCAATAGTGAATGGGATTTAAAGGCCTTCGTAAAGTATTTTGAAGGGCTGGAAAAACAGCCCATTGGAGCGAAACCCCATGAAAGCAGAGAAGGAAAAAAACACAAAGAAAAAAGTTCTAGAAGTTTGAAAGATAAGAGGTCACGAGAATCACAAAATAAAAGGTCACGAGAGTCGGGAAGAAAACCTCTAGAGATGATCTCGAAGAGAAGATCTAGATCTAGATCTCGACGATCTAGAGATGAAAAGTCTCGTAGCCGATCTAGAAGAAGATCGAGATCCAAGAAATGAAAATAAATGGCAAACTTTACGGACTTTTCACCAAGGACAATGCAGAGTTTTCCCTTCCCATAAGTGCGTAAGCTCGGTTTCTGGCTTTATTAATGTTCATCCTCTGTATTTGTGAAGTAAAATTTATGATTCTTCTCACAAGAAAACCACCTGGTGATCAGAAGTACTTATCACTAGGTCGTAGATTATTAGAAGGGCTTATTTGAAATAATATTGTCACATCTAGTCATAGATCTTGAGATGTCAATTTTTGTCCGAAAAGGGTAAAAGTGACAGAATAGAAATTGTTTTCATATTACTATCGATATTTGATGGTATAAAACCATTAATAGATCTCTCAGAACCTCTTCAATAAAAAACTGCATCTTCAAATATATGATATAACATGATATAACACACGTATCTTCTGAAAACTGTTTCTCCCACATATTATGTCATATTTGCATGATTCTGTTACCTCATTCTTTGAAATGTCGTCATAGTCTATGAAATGTCGTTATAAACTTGTTTTCTTGAGCTTTCCGCTGGATTGTAAATTACAAACAAAAGTCGATATTTATCATAAACTTTTCTACACTTATCAATAGACGTGTTCTTTGGAATCGCCTTTATTTAATGTATGGCTGGACTTTAACCTTTGCTAAGAAACAGTTGTTTTTAATGCATGTTTCAATTTTTGGGTGACTCTGGGCCGTGGTTTTCCCTTTACTGTTGCCTCTACTCGGGCATCCATGATGGAACAACCATGTTAACTAAGATGCATATAGGAAAAATCTTTCGGCTTAATCTTTGCTTGATCATCTAGCAAATAATGAACCTCAGGAAATCAGGCAGTAAAGTCTCTCAAAAATGAAATCATATCCCAATAAAACACCCCTGAAAAGAAGTGTGTTATATTATCTTTATGATCCATTTTATATTGTGATTCAAGACAAAGGACTGTAAGTTTCCTCTATTGTATTTTTGGAAAAAGGAATTCTAATGGTTTACTTTTGTTTCAATCTAACACCTTTCTCGGGGGTTTCATGCTTTTTTTAACCATGTGCTGCTCCGTCTTTTAGTAGGTTGTAGCTACCGTGGTAACCACGGCATTCTTTAAATGAAGAGTTGACAAAAGAAGAAGATGATTAAGATAGACCAAAAAGATACAAAAATAATCTGGAGCCAACTTTGTTCCTCCAAAACTTATTGTGTTGCCTTATAGGGAAGGTTCCGAATCTTTGTGCATATATTACTACTCATCCAAAGAGTCACAAGGTTTTCAATTATTTTCTATATCTTCCTGTTATCTATCACAATTTAGCAAATTGCCAAAATTTTCTGCCCATCTCTCTTTAACTCTCTCCTTATCACTAAACATATGTAACACGCAGGAAAAAGATCATGGCCTTTTCTTAGTTGGAATAGTAAGAAAAGAATATCTGGAAATCAGGCAGCAAAGTCAGTCAAATATGACATCGTACCCCAGAGTAGCAAGTTTTCGAAAGATGTGTGTGTGTCGTCATTCATCACACGAAAATGCATTTTTTTTTCAGAAAGTGCTTCTAATTAAAATATTGTGTTTTGTTAATTACAAAAGGCACTAGATGTAGTAGTTTCCTTTAAAATAAGCCCTTAAACAGCTCTCTATGCTGCCCCGGTGCAACGTAACATACTCTAGCCTATAGTAATCATGGTTGCAGCTGTAGTTGCAACCTATTAAAAGACTAACCCAAGCCCGCAGTGACCAAAAGTTGAATAACTCTGCGCAAGCTCCGCAGTTAGCGGGGCACTGGAACATCATAAAGAACTATTTAATGGTTCGTATTAAATATAATTGCTTTATCTAGAAACCTTTGTAATCGACAAAAATAATTTTTAGGGCAAATTCAGATTATGAAGAGAAACTGATTAACACCATCTTACATAGGAAGATCAAAATCGGATTTTATTTTTAACATTATTATAATAGGCAATTAGATGTAGTTATAGAAAGGATTCCATTTTTAACACTATAAAAGATAAGTGGATATAGTTATAGTACAGGGAGCCCGGCAGCTTTGCCGCTGGACCCCGGCACTCGGCACGTGGCAGGCTTATGGATTCTCATTGTCGCTTGTCTTTAAACTGCAGATAATTTGAGACAATGTGCTGTCTCTTCATACTGTGTCTTTTTAAACATATTTGATTATTAAAGCAAGTCCGATTTCTAACAACGATATCTACTAAGCTTCAAACTTTTGGTTTTCCTTTTTAAGGTTTTTGAATTGTTGTAATCCCTTGTTAAAATATATACAAATATTTTTGCAATTACCAGTTCTTTGCTCTTTAGGCAAACTAATGTCTTTTCATACTGCAGTCTTTTCAAAGATTTTTGATTATTAAGGCAATTCCGATTTCTAACAACGATTTCTACTAAGCTTCCAGTTTTTGGTTTTCTTTTTTATGGTTTTTTAATTGTTGTAATCCCTTGTTAAATATATATACAAATATTTTTGCAATTACCAGTTTTTGCTCTTTGAGCAATTTAATGTCTTTTTATACTGCAGTCTTTTCAAAGATATTTGATTATTGAATCAAGTCCGATTTGTAACAACGATATTTCTTAAGCTTCAAACTTTTTGTTTTCTTTTTAAAGTTTTTGAATTGTTGTAATCCTTGTCGAAATGGAGAATCATCATTTGTAATAATTGCAAATTTTTGTTTTTTAGGCCTTCCTACTGACAGTATTTATTAATTTTACTTTATTCAATAAAGGAGAAAGCAAAAGGCTTGTCGCAATAATGTATAACTGGTTAAATAATATATATAACTGGTTGCGTTCAAACCTGTAAGCTTAATCACTTAGCGAGTTCATTTTATCTAACAAAAAAACAAACTAATTTTAAAATTTTCAGGTATTTTTACAGTCTGAATTAGAATATTAGAATCATCGTTCAGGTACCGTAAATAATGTTGCAGTTTACACAATAACTTCAGCAATTCTGAATTGAACTTAAAAACTTTTTCAATTTTTTTTCATGTCTTAAAAAGACATTGCATATACTTATAACAAAAGAAATTCGGTAATGATGTTTTTCTAACAACGATTTCTACTAAGCTTCAGACTTTTGGTTTTCTTTTTTATGGTTTTTAATTATTTTAATCCCTTGTTAAAATATATACAAATACTTTTTCAATTACCAGTTTTTTGCTCTTTATGCAAATTATGTCTTTTCATAATGCTGTCTTTACAAATATATTTGATTATTGAATCAAGTCCGATTTCTAACAACGATTTCTACTAAGCTTCAAACTTTTGTTGTTTTTTTTTAAGATTTTCGAATTGTTGTAATCCCTTTTCAAAATACATACAAATACTTTTGCAATTACCAGTTTCTGCTCTTTAAGCCATTTAATGTAAACTTTTCCATGCACGAAAATCTTTGATTTTTCCACATAAATGTGACAAGTTTGACAACGTAATTGCAATACTGATGTATATTAAAATGACGTCACTCATATGAATGTTTTTTTTTCCAAAATTAAGGCTCTTAACGAATTTTCTCAAACTTTTGACCTATCTGGATCGTTTTTATAAGCCAGAATATCTTACGTTGCCAATTTTCCCAAAAAAATACGGAGCCGTTTTCGAGAAAAAATAAATAAATAAATAAATACCTACACAATTATTGCTCATTTATATCGATAGTATAAAATGAATCATTTTGGCATTTTAAAAATCATGTATATATAGTTAAATAAAATGCAGTAATTACCAAGTTCTCCTTAACTTGCAGGTCGCCATTCATTCAAAATTTGAGATGCCTATTTTGACCCCTTCCTCTCATCCGATTTGGCTCAAAATTTGTATTCAGCTTTGCTTTACCTAACATTTTTATATTCGATATATTGAAATCTCAAAAATTGTTATTTACCCTAAAATTTAGTGTCTTACTTCAGATGTGATTAGACAATCCAAAGTCAATTATCTGTGCAATATAAATGATAAAAATTACAATCCTTTGTGCTTAAAAATCTTGTCTAATGTTTTTTGTATAATAGTTAAAGTTATCGTTCATTAATTTAATTAAAAATAAAAAAAATTTGATTAAAAATAAATTTCAAGAAATATTGATAGAAATTTTTGTGGATGATGTCATCGATCAAATATAGATGTAGAAAAAGGTATAATGAATGGCGCAAAAGGCTTTATGTTTAAAATAAATTGACCTCGTTTTTGACGAGATTAAATGTATGATACAGATGTTCTATCTTTAAAAGTTGATTTTGGCCCAGATGGAATATATATAATTGAACAACGAGCAGTTCAATTTCCTGCAAAATTCAACTTTTATTTAATTTCTGATCGTTTTTTAAATAATGCTCGGAAATCCGCCGCCCCTTTATAGCAATGTCCCTCCCCCCATGAAAACTTCCTCCATGGAAAGGGGAAGAGGTACCTCTCTCTACCTAGGTACAGAGAGAGGCATCTAGGTTAGGTATTTAATGCTATGATTTACCCTCCCCCCTCCCCCTTATGTGCAAATGTATAGCCCAAATTTGTTTCTAAATTATTATATTTTCATCCTATTTTATTTCATTATCATTAACCAAACTTGACTTCCTTCGTATATAGCACTGTGTTATATATATTGCACCAGTACCCTTTCAATTGAAAGAAGAATACTGATAATAATATTGTGCTGCCCAACATATTGTTGTACAGCAACATCTTGTATGTACAACACGCGAGATGAAAGGAAAGACTGTAAATGAAGCAGTTGTGAATCTTGGAAGTTCACTTTTCGTGCCTGATCAAGCTTACCTTGCCCTAAGTAGAGTTATATCGCTGAAAGGACTTCGAACAGACGAGTTGTATTGTAGTAAACTTACTGGAAAGAAGCGATGCTATCAAGATGCTTTACGAGAAATGGAACGTATATGATAAAAATACGGCATCATAGAAATTCTTATGAATTTTCGAGCTCTCGCCTGAATCTTTAATAGCTAAGGTCTCATTTCTTTTAACTTGTTTAAACAAAAAATTGAGGATATTTTCTCTGCCTTCGTCAATGCTGAATTATTTTGAAGCAAATTTTTAGACACACGACCTCACCTCCTCACCTGACCTCACCTCCACGTTGTGTGTCTGGATGTTCAATGCATACTAAATATAGTATGTACTGAAGAACTAAGGAGGGAAAATTTATACAATTTAACACCAAAAAGAGTTAAATAATTGCTTGATAAAAATAATTTTAACCACGATTTACAAATGGACCAAAAAGGGGAAAATAAATTTCTTGGTTCTAAAGAAAACTTTTGATATACATACTTTGAAATTTTCTAAATTTGTTGAATGTTGTGAACTCTTTTACTCAAACTCGTAAAAATGTTCAAAAAATTTAAACTTGGTGCAAATTTTATTTAAATAAAGAACTGAATTGGTCATCCACAGCATTCATAAAGTTATGTTTGTATGATAAATAGTTAGATATAGTTAGGTAGTTGACTGAAAATGCGCACAACGTTTAACTTTTAGAAAAATTTACAATTTTGAGTAAAAGAGTTCAGAATATTCAAAATATTCTGAAAGTTTTGAAGAATGTATGTCAAAAGTATTCTTTAGAACCGAAAAATTTATTTTCTCCTTTTTAGTCCATTTGTTAAAATTGGCTTACAAAATAAATACAAAACTTATTTTTTTATTAATCAAATTCTAGATTGACTTGACTGATTCCAAATAGAAGTGTACGAACGTTTGTGATTAGTGCAATTTGCTTTCGATAAAATTTGAGATTGACCGGACTAAGTGTTCATCACCCACTGAAAGTGTACATACAAAAAAAGTGTACATCAAAGTGTACATACATCTGCATTTGTGGTGCAATTTGTTCTGGATAGGATGGTGCAATTTGATTTCTCACTGAAAGTATATCCAGAAACATTTGTCACTGAAAGTATACAAACGTTTGCAGTGCAATTTGCTCCGGATCAAGATTGACCAGTGTGAATGTACCTCTTCCACTGATAGTGGGAAAGATTGTAATGCAATTTGCCCTGGATCAAATTTTAGACTGTACTGACTAAATGTACGTTCCCACTCAAAATATACAAAAGTTTGCGGTTTATCTTGCAATTAACTCCTGATCAGATTTTAGATTGACCACACTGAATAAGCATCTCAGTCTTATTTCTGCATGTTTAGGCTCTCCCACTTGTTCATGCAAATTCTTTTCTATCCACTTTGCAGATCAAACTTGAAGATTAATGGGAGCTCTTCTGTCCGGCTCTCTGAGGGAGACGAGCTGGATGATCAGTCTAAAAAATATGTATTTTGTGGCTTCATTCCTTGCTCAAAAGAAGCACGAGATGCATACAAGGAGATGATGGATCTTTCTTTGCTAGCAGACCCTGTTTTTCTATTATTCACTGTGTCAAATTTCTGCACAAGTATTGGATTTAATGTGCCTTATGTATACATAAAGGTATTACTTTTCATTATTATATTCAAGGTGTTATTTATTATTTACAGTAGCAAATTTTGCATAAAGGTTGGATTCAACGTGCCTCATGATAACGGGTAGTATTGACAACTTTTTTATTATTTTAGTTGTGCTTTCATCAACTCGTTAAATTAGATGTACGCAATGTTAAGCATCAGAAGGAAACACTATACCGGGTATTTTTGTATTTTTCACACTAACAGCACTATGCTACTTTAGTGGGAACATCAGGGTTGAGGATGAGAAACCCCTTCCTGATATACGGAATAATTTCTGTTCGTTTTAATTTTGTATGTTGCTCTTTACTTTCATTTAAAATACTTGTTTATTTTTATTTTTAATAGCACCAAAAGAGAGCAAGATATAATCAAAGCTGATTATACCTTTTAGTTTATAGAAACAGTGCAGGTTAAACTGAAAATAGATCACAGGGTCATAAGCAGAATTTAGAGCACATAGCCTTTTCGAGCCAAACTACCGACGACCTTTGCAGTGAATGAAGACCTTTGTATCACTTCCCTTTCTTGTTTTATTCAGTTTTTTATCACAAGACCTTTTGTATCACGAGACCTTTGTTATTGAGCAAAGACCTTTGTATCACTTGCGTGTCTTTTTTATTCAAATTTTTTGAAGCAATTCGTTATAGCATTTTCATAATTCAGGTAGTTTTTCAAGCATGCTTGCATAGGAACTTGAATAACGTTATCAAATATTTCGGTATCCCCTTTATATTCTCTGATGATATACCAGCGTATTGATTTTAATGTATTAGACTCTTTAAAGGCAAGGTTGCATAGTTTTGAAAACATTTAATGGTTTTTGCTACTTTTAGAGTTGTCCACCGTACCAGATAATTGATCACTCGGTCATATTTATGCTTTTTGTCTTTTGTTCTGTTGGGATTGCCAATTTTGCATTGCTCTCTAAAAGATATTTAATCCCGTCTAATTTTATTTTGGACAAAGCTATCACTAAGGGCATCATTTGAAATTACGAAATTTATTCGTAATATATTTGTAACTAGTAACTAACAAACATCTAGTCTGTTTGTCTTAGTAGCACAAGTTAAAGGTGTTTGAGGAAATCTATTCATCCAATTAGGGTTAGCTCCCTCTGCTAAGACATATTCGCAAGAATACGGATTAATTATTTTATGGACTATTTCAAAGAGCGGGACCTGGCGCTAGTGTGAAAAAGAAATTACGGGTACCGACGCCATTTAGCGTTAATTTAAGTGGTGTAATTGGTAAAATTGGGGTTGTAATAAGTGTCTGATCTAAGTTCGTAACAGAAAAGCGATTACAAAGCTTGAAAAAATGCCAAGCATTGGAAAACGCTAGATGGCGTTGATAGTTTTTTCCCGCTAGTACTAGTAAAACATTATCAGTTGCCCATACTCTTTGGGCTAGTTCATTAGCAGCAGAAATTTTACCCTTTTTGGGGTTTATAAACGTAGTAAATCCAGTTCCGAACTGGATAAGTACTTTCTTAAGTTTTATGTTCCCTTTGATGGTTTTGGCTAATGTTATTTCTGCTCTCTAACTGTTCTACTGTCTGAACGAAAGATCAAAATTTTGCTATCAAACCGAATGATCCACTGAATCATTATTTTTGAAATATGGTATACAGCGTTTTATAGATCAGAAAGACGATGAAAGTTTGTTAAAAACTGTCGAAAAAAGAATAATTTTCCTACTTTTTGAGCAAGTTCAGATACTTCTCTGGGAGAAATTCCAAGTAATACCATATCTCTGGCTCGGTGAATCGACAGATCTGAGAGTAAAGAATCTGATGATATGAGTATCTTATTCTTTTGATGCAAGTTACAGCTGCGAGCTTGTCGTTAAATCGCTAGTTTCAGAGGGAACTTATACCTTAATCACAGCTAACAATGGTGCGTTGTTGTCAACATCTAAGGCATCTATTCCGGCACCATTTAAAACTAATAGCTGACAAATATATTATATACCTTGAGAAGCAGCATAATTCAAAACTGTGCTCCTACAGCAGTAACTCCTTTCGTTTGGGTTTGCTCCATTTATTAACACTTACAATTTATATCTATATAATTTAAACACATATAATACATTTGATCAACTACAGCTTACATCGCAAGTAACAAATTTTTAATAAGAAACACAGTTGGAACTGGCAAATAGAATAAAATAAAGTCATGCAGTTGTGTCACCTAATATCATGCTTTATATCACCTAATATCTTGCCTAATATCAAAACTTTGAAGTTTTCATCACTTCCGGGCTGAACCCTTTTAAGACCCTCAGTCATGAAAGCAGTATATCGTCCCTAATTTATGTAATTGGTATTAATTATAAGGTAAGTAGCCAGACCCCATAAATGTTCCAATGGATTCAATGGAATCTTTAGATGATGTTGTCATAAGCTCCTTCCTCCGTCCCTATCCCCGGAAGGGAAACCCTGCTTCTGTAGCCTCATTGCGGCACCAGGGTGGATCTTTCACGATTTGGCCTAGCTAGAACCGTGACGGCAAGCAGCGGTGTAGGATGACATTGAGGAAATTGTAGCCTAGTAAATGACACAGTATTGCACTAGATTTGTATTAATGGATAACGTATCTGGATTTGGTTTGTTTCAGGGGGCATTTTGAGATCGAGTAACATCTTCCTAGTTGTGCTATCTATTATGGGATGCCTCCCCATTGTAGTATAATATTTGTATACACGAATCTTTTCAAAAGTCATGTGCTCTACAACATCTTGTGTCTTTCTAACACAAATAAAAGACTTGTCTTTTTGTATGTTGTTACGAATAATGATTGTATTTGCATTGTAAAAAAAGAAAATTGTAAAAATTGTGTCTTATTCTAAAATCAAATTGTTTTATTTGATCCAGTTAAAAGTGTCTCGGTTTGTATTATATAAATTAAAATTCCTCTCCTGTAGAATATGGTGTATTTGCATTGTGCTTGTAATTATATTTATAAATTGTAAATTGTATTTGTTTTTTAGACATGCATATAAAACGAAATATCAAGCGTCCCACCTTTTTAGCGGTGCTTAATAAAGAGCAAAGGGCCTTCCGTGAGTTTTTTTTTTTACTTCCTATAGAAAGGGTGGTCTTAGAAACCTGGGAGATACCTCATTTGATCTGAAATTGATTTATAAAAAGAAAATTTTTTAAGCTGTATAATGAAAACAATGAAGAATCTAATGATTTTTTTCGTTTTTTTAGGACAAAGCCTTAGAATCAGGGGTTGACTCGGCAACAGCTAGTGCCCTAATTGCATGGATTGGTGGCGCAAATACAGTCAGTCGAGTGATACTTGGTTATATATCCGATAGTCCTAAGATCAATCGTCTATTTTTGTACAACAGTGCCCTGACTATATGTGGTTTCTGTAAGTTACTTAGCGTTTTTGACGATTTTCCGAGGCTCATTTGATAGTCTGTATAAGTACGTCTTGGATGTTGTTTGTGTTACTAGATTTAACACTTTTTTAGTGTATATGATACTTTCTTCTTTGCACTGAAAAAAAATTGAACCAATCGAGGTAGAAGTGTGAAGTTCAATTCAAAATAATTTCGGAACCAGAATAATTGGCATAGGCTGTAAAAATTCGAAAACAATAGTGTCCAGTCAGGATTACATGCATGGTCAAAGATCTGTGAGGCCCGACGAAATAAGTCCAAGGCCGAACATAGGGAGCTGGGCTGAAAAGTCGGCCTTTTACTAGATTAAAATTGGGCAAAACCACCTCTTTTGCTGGTATATATTTACTACTTTTACTAATAACAACTTACTGCAGCACCAAGCTCCCTAAGACCAACACATCTGCGCACGCTCCTTCTCCAACCCAGTATATTCAAAGTTTCACTCTTTAGCTCCACCCATGGCCTTCCGACTTCCTTAAAATTCCTCCTTACGACCTCTTCCCGACCCGGTAGGGGAGGACCCAGGTGGATAGTTTAGCCCCAGATGGATGACCAAAAAGTCCAATTTTTGATAACCTGTGTATTCTTCATTCATAGAACGTGGCCTAGCCATTTTCACATTTCTTTCATTATAGCATTTAAAAGTGAGATTGAACCGCATTTTCCCTAAAGTCTACTTTTATACATTCTAAGGCCACACTGGCTACACATGACAAATGAATTACGAGAATGATTACGAGATGATTATGAGAGCGGACAAAGAAAACACAGTTGTAATTATGAATTCTGCAGATTATGAAATAAAAGTTAACAACCTTTTAATGGATAAAAATACTTACAAAGAAATAAAAATTAATCCCACGGACAAATACACACAGCAGTTGAGAAAAGAACTAGGAATTTTAAAAGACAGTAGACTAATTACTCCTCAAATGTACAGAAAATTTTACCCCAAAAGTTGTTCAGCCCCAAATTTTTATGGTTTGCCTAAAATCCATAAGGAAGATATTCCGTTACGTCCTATTGTAGTATGCTATAGTCCTCCAGCTACGGGTATCGGAAGTTTCTTAGCCACCATTTTTAAGCCTCTTTTAAGCACACAGAAATCCTATATAAAAAAAATTCCGTAGATCTTGTTGAGAAGTTGTAAAATCAAAGTACAACAGAAAAAACTGTCTTATCTAGTTTTGATGCAGTTTCTATGTACACTTCATGCGATGTCCAAAAATGTGAGCAGCCCTTACAAAGAAAATTAGAGGAAAATTCAGCTTGGTCAGATTACAAAACTTCGGAGATTGACACAATAATGACCCTTGTCTGTCTTTCCTACAAGTTCTCCTCGTATTTTAAGTTCCGAAAAAAAATTTCCTTCAAATCATGGGCCTATCCATGGGCACTGTTTTATCTATTTATTTGGCAAATTATTGCATGGATTTCATAGAACAATCTGCTTTGAATAGTTTCCACTTAAAACACTCTATCTGGTTTCGTTTCGTTGATGATATCCTTTCTGTTTGCGAACATAGACAAGACTCTCTAAGAGATTTTTTGACACATTTGAACTCTTTTGATTCGAATCTTCAGTTCACAATGGAACTCGAAGATTCAGGTAAGCTGCCTTTCTTGGATGTTTTGATTATAAAAACTGCTCCTACCCTTAAATTTTCTATATACAGAACGCAGACCTATAGTGATCAATATCTAAGTTTCTCTTCATATCACCCTCCTTCTGTAAAAAGAGGGATAATAATCTCTTTAGTCGACAGAGTTTTAAAAATCTGTTCTCGTAATCGTATAAATTCTGAATTAGACTATATCAAAGATATTCTATTCTGCAATGGTTGCCCAATAAAACTTATTTAAAATGTCATAGATAGACGATTAAAAAATATAAAACAAGAAAATAGGGAGCCCGTCCCCCTTGATTCAGTTACCCCGGCAATTGAGAAAAAAACTTTCATCACTTTACCATACATCCCAAAACTTAGCGATAAACTTGGAAAAATTTAAAAAAAAAACATAATCTCTCTGTTTCTTTCAAAACTGAACAAAATGCTGAACATTTTTTCAACTCAGGAAAAGATAAAAACCGACCCTGTACTGGGTAGTGGTTTCTACAGAATCCCGTCTTCATGTTGGGAATTTTACATTGGTAGGACACATAAACAACTAGGTGAACGTTTGCATGAACACAAAATTTCAATAGATAAGTCCCTGAGATTGTAAAATAAAAATGACAACTTTGATTCGGCATTGGCCCAGCATATATTCGAAAATTCGACACATCTGGTTCTTTTTGACGAGGCAACCTTAATATCCACTGTAAATGGCCTACCACAAACTTTTAAAGAGGTAATTGAGATAAAAAAAATACATAAACCGGAATTTAGCAATAAATAGAGACACGAGATATTTCATTAAGCCCAATTTATAACAATTTAATTTTGGAGGACTCAATCAATATTTTCGCCCGGTCTAACTTGAGAGACCCATTTTGCACATCAAATGAAGTCCGAATTTGTAGACCAGCTAAGGCTATAGCAAAACAAAGGATTATTGCTCAATCATCTTGGTAAATTTTCTTTTTCATTGATTACAACCTGGTTCTTATTTAGTTTTTGTTCTGTCGTTGTCAAGCGAACTTCGAAAGGTTCGTTTTTCGTTGTTTTCTTTTTTCTTTTCTTTCTTTTTGTTTAGCACTGAGGACGACTTGGTGGAGGTCCTTGTCGAAATATTTGCTTGTTTCTTCGTCTTCATGGTTCGCTACTGGCTGGCAAAATCCTCGTCTTTTCACCCTTTTTTGATTTTATTTTTCATTTTGCTATTGTCTTTCCTCTCTCAGTTTCATCTGCTACAGTCTACTGTTTGATATATGGTTAGTCAAACTGTTACTTAACACTCTCCTTATACAATTTGTTTGGCAAACATTTTACAAATCTTCCTCAGCATTTTGAATCAGCACTATCAGTACTATATACATATGTAAACAGCAGAAAAGTAATCAGACTGATTTTTTATTTACCAAAGTTGCTTGTTTTCCTACCATCAATTTTATTCCTTTCAAAGTAGTTCCCTTGGGCAGCTACAAGCCGATGAAGATGTTGTTTCCACAGATGGTATCAGAGCTGATAATGTTCAACCGGTATCGTCTTCAGGATTTCCGCTACAGACTTTTGAACGTTTTCTAAAGTCACGGAATGGCGTCGTTTGAGAACATTCTTCTGTTTACAGAAAAGGAAAAAGTCACAGAAACTGACAGAAGGTGAACAGGGGTAGGGGGGCTCGGGAACCACAAGAATGCGAATTGGGTAAAAAAAAAATTTAAGAGGGCGCTGTGCCATGGAGTGTTGTCGTGATAGACCATCCATTTATCTGTAATATCTGGTCTCAACACGAAAGAGTCTTTTTTTAACCATTCAAGGACATCTTGATTAAACAAATAAAAAAAAA
>JAQQPU010001951.1:16560-28766 GCA_029168905.1 Artemia sp. Kazakhstan ARC1039 | reverse complement strand
ACCAACTAAAACTGTTTTAGTTTAACAGAGTAACTTTAATTAGTCGATTTTAATTTTATATATATTATTTAGTTATATTTTTTAGTTTTAGTTATATTTTTTTCTACGCTGAAGACGCCTTGTTTTTCAAGGGCGAAATATTCGCTTTGTTTTCCTTTACCGGCCATAGACCCTTTATTCATCTTTATATTCGTTTCTTTGTTTTGTCATGGCTGGCCAGTTCGGCCTTAGATCTTTTATTCTTCGTAATAGGGTTTAAATGTGTGCATATACTTTATAGGCTTGTGACTGTGGAACATGAAATTCTTAATTGTTCATACAGAAGTATATAAGATGAAGTATTGTTATTCATATTCGTACTATAACTGAAATGCATGCTATAGGCTTGTATAGACTTATTGAATTGTAAATCAGAAATATCAAATTCTTTATAGTTCATATAGAAGCATAGAAAATGAGTTGTAGCTTATAGATTCATCGTTGCAGCATGACTTAAATGCATGATTTAGACTTGTACAGAATTTAATTACTTGTAACTCGGGAGAATTAAATTCCTTATAATTCACATAGAAGTATAGAAGATGAAGTATAGTTTATGGGTTCTTCATTGCAACATAATTTAAATGCATGCTATAGATTTGTACTGAGTTTTGTAGACTTGTAACTCAGGAACATAGAACTTTTATAGCTCATATAGAAGAAGAGAAAATGAAGTATAGTTAATAAATTCATCATCGTAACGTGATTCAAATGTATGCTATAGATTTTTATAGACTTTTATAGATTTTTATAGATGTATAATTCGAGAACATCAAATTCTAATAGTTCGTATAAAAGTGTGGAAAATGAAGTATAGTTTATACATTCATCATCGTAACATGATTTAATTGCATGCTTATAGATTTGTGTAGACATTTATAGAGTTGTAACTCAGGAACATCAAATTCTATTATTTCATACAAAAATGTAAAAATGAAGCATGGATTCATATTTTTAACATGATTTAAATGCACGCTATAGAATTGTTTAGATTTTTGTAGACTTATAACTCAGGAACATGAAATTTTTTATAGGCCATACAGAAGTATAGAAAATGAAGTTTAGTTTCTAGATTCACCATCGTAACATGATTTAAATGCATGCTATTCACCTCAACGAATTCTAATTCAGGAACATGAAATTCTGATGGTTCATATATAAGCGGAGAAAATGAATTATCATTTATAGATTCATCATCGTAATATGATTTAAATGCATGCTATAGATTTGTCTAGACTTTTATAGAGTTGTAACTCAGGAACATCAAATTCTTTTAGTTCACATAGAAGTGTAGAAAATGAAGTATAATTTTTAGATTCATCATCGTAACATGGTTTAAATGAGTTGTAACTCAGGAACATCAAATTCTTTATAGTTCATATTGAAGCATAGAAGGTGAGCTGTTGCTATAGATTTATCTTCCCAGTATTACTTAAATGCACGGTTTAGGCTTGTACAGAATTTGATACTTGTAACTCAGGAAAATTAACTTCTTTATTATTTGTATAGAAGTATAGAAGATGTAGTATAGAATATAGACTCACTATCGTAATATGCTTGAAACGCATGCTTTTCTTTCCCATAGTCAATCCCTTAAAGACATACTGGTGATATTTAGTCATTAAGTCTAGTGGAAGTTAACAATGAATGTTCCTTTTTTCTCATTAGTTGTCAGCTCATAAGCTTACTGTCATTTTTGTTATCTTATTACTGCCATTTTTTTAATCTATTGAATACATTAGAGCTTGGAATTAATCACTCTTGGGGAGCTTCAATTAGAGGAGGGACAATTTCCCCCTCCTCGATTTTAAGTATTAATTTTTTTGTATTTTCCAAGATTTTGAATAATACCCTTTTTGTACCCTCATTTTCGAAAAAGGGAAAAGCCATAGCCCCCTCTTCCTCCTAATTTGTTTGTGAATTGACGCTTCTGATCAGCATAAAAACGCAAAACGCAAGTTTAAAAAAATATAAAACAGGTTTTAACAATGTCGACGCTTATTGGATGAATCGACTAACTGACCTTGTTTGCTTGTTAATTGATAGAAATGAAAACAAAATCTAGCAACTAATTTGAACAGCCTCTCAAATAGTTTGTTAAACACGGTCCCTATCTTAGTCTGAAAAGAAACTGGGTATTTTTTCTGGGATGATGTACAAAGCTAATTGCATAAGCAGGGTTTGACATGTTCTAAATGGTTGCCGGTTGGAGTCCAAAATATTGAAAGGAAATGTAACAAACTTATCTGTTTAGAAGCTAAAATATCCAAAATGACCCCCATATTTTTAACCAAAATCCACTAATTTTAGAAGAGCCATATTCTTGGTCAAAGTATTCTATTCAAGATATCTCACTTATCAAGATATAAGTGGCAGCTGTAACAGGGGATATTATACCTGGGTATGCATTGATATGACTCTAAAATATGGTGAGCGATGTTGGCTAGTGTAGGCATTGTTTGACCTTTTGGCTAACTCCAATCGAATAAGGAATGTCGCTTAATGTCTAGACATATGGAGCTAGAGATTTTTCTCTAGCTCTTGAAAACTCTTGTGAGACTTACCCCAGGCATCGCTCAAGATCCAAGGTTTTTGTAAAAGTAATTTCACAACTTGGGCCAGATTTTAAGCCAAGCTGATTGTCTTTGTTGCAAAGTCAGTATAGACCTATGCTCACGGACTCTTCAAAGCCCGAAAAATACGGAAGGAGCTCAGGAAGGAATTGTGACACCCAATCCTGGGGCTTTAGTTTGGGCTGTAGATTTACTTTTGGAAGTTCCAATCGCATGAACGTTAAAATACCCTTGAAAAGAGTTTAATTATCATTGGGCATCCCAACTGTCAAGGTTAACTGGCAGCTGTAAAAGGGGATATCATACCTGGGTATGCTTTAATATAGTTATCTTTTCTAGCACAGATATTTTTGAGTCTTAAGGTGAACTCGGATTGAATAAAGATTGTTGCTAATGTTGCTAATAGAGGTGGAGCTAAAGATTTTTATGAAAACTTTTTTGAACTGGTTTTTTCTGAATATGTTGTCAGTAATATGTTGTCATTCATTCGTTTTCAAGGTCTTCCATTGTTGGAGCCAAAGAGTGCTAAAGACTTAACTTCTCTAAGTGATATCTTGACTACGTGTATGTTAAGCTTTTAGCTAACTGGCATATCATTATGTGTGGAATATTTTTTGGGACTTTTTTGTTGAGTCTTGTGTAGTTTTTTTGTGAATATTTGTGACTAATGAGTCTTGAATATACTATTTTTTAACTTTTTCTATTATTGAACCCAAATATTTTTTTATATAAAATTTTACTTTTATTCAGTTTTTTTAGCTCAGGTAACAATAGCTCCAAAATAAAATCCAAATGGAGCTGGCATTGTTATTCGAAAAACTTTATTTTACAAGTAATTAAACCTTTAAATGTATTCGGGGCATCTCAGTGGATTCACAACAATTATGGTAAACCATCTTGAATTTTCCTTAAATACGTGACTTATTAACGTCAGACATAAGTAAAAATAATTTTCTTTTTCTCGAATAAATCTTCAGTAAAATATTTTTTTAAACAAGGGATTTCTGCTTAATAACTATGCAAAAGTCTTCTGATTTTTTAATGAGCTTTTCTGTCTTGATTGAATTAATACATTTAAATCATAATTTTTTTAATGAAGTTTAATTTCTTGATTGAAATTATGTACTTTTAATCAATGTGACCACCGTGATTGTACTGATACCCTGAAGACATATTACTGAAATCTGTGAAATTTCCGAATAATTGAGATTTGAATCACACTGAATCACTGTGACCGCCATCATTTGCTGTTATCATAAGTAAATGTTACTGAAATTTAAGGGATATCAGAATCACTGAAATTCGAGTAATTGTGACAACCATCAATATACTGAAACTTAAGAAATATCAGAATATATACAGCGAAGGAATTTAGTAGATGGTTTGACATATCAAACTAAATAAAGAGCCATACGTACCTTTTGCAGCCGACGCTCCATAAAACTGAAGTTTGGAAGCAATTTAAACGTCAAAGAATTCCAATTTTATGTCGGTCCCAAATATGCAAAATTTAATAAGTGAATATAATACAAAATATTATCAACATATGTAAATTCGCAGAATTATTAGAAAAGGAAAGGGTCTCCGAAAGGGATCTGATCCTGATGAAAATTACAACTTCATATTCTGGATGATCAGCAACCTGTTCAAAGATTTTTCAAGTTCCAAACTAAGAAAATGCAGTTTTTATTTTTTATTTTTTTTATTTTTTGCGTTGTGCGTCATAATTGCTTATCTTTTTCCTGTTAAAAAGAAAATCCACTGGGGTTGGTAGTATTGAATCAGTAGTCGTAAGGTAGCAGGGATTTCGGTAAATTTTGAATTTTTTGCACCAAGGCTCTTATGCAAGGGCGATTTGATGAAAAGTTAATTTTTGTGTTCACAATCCCTTGAGAATAGAGAATTTATTTATTTGGTAAACACCAATTAACTAAATTCTGTGAAATCTAAAATGAAGTTTGAGGTGGTGGCAACCTCATTACACCAATGATCATTTACGTTTGTTTTCAGTTTTTAAGTCACTCGTGACTTTAATTTGTG
Source organism: Artemia sp. Kazakhstan ARC1039 (assembly GCA_029168905.1). NCBI lineage: Eukaryota > Metazoa > Arthropoda > Branchiopoda > Anostraca > Artemiidae > Artemia > Artemia sp. Kazakhstan ARC1039. Next base: position 24,114 of record JAQQPU010001951.1, on the reverse strand, counting down.
AAAAACCTGTTTTATTAATTTAATATATACAAGGAGTAAAAATACATATTCCTTATATATTTAAAGAAAAGTCACACCTTTAATTCGCAATTGTCAAAATTTGCTTGAAAAACATAATTTATTTTCTACTGCAGCTTATTTGTTATGCCTCCCTTTTTTTTGTAGGTGTATCGAAATTTGAGGATATTCCTCGGAAGCCTGTTAGTCTACCCCTCTTAGATTTCACGGTGTGTGCCATACTTTCCTTATTATGTGCCATATTGTTTAGTTTTAATGAATAGGCCCCCTTCCCCCGAAATCTCATGATTCTTACTATGCTTTTCTATAGTGTAGATTTTTTCTTTGTTTCTCATTTTAGACAGTTCTACTTGCGTTGCTAAGATACATGTTGTTTGCTTTCCTCACTTTGCTCGGCTCAAACACTCAGACTCTGTTTTGAAGTAATCTGTTTTAAATTTTGTTTGGCAGAAATTTTAAATCAACAATTGTGCCTTTTGGGTATTGCCAATACCTAGGAGACAGACTCTTAAAACAGAGAAAGACACTGTTTTAAAATTTGAAGAAATTTAAAAGTGTAAAACTAAAATATGAATGTTACCTGGCTATATATATAGCCCTAAACACATGAGAGGAGATTACAGACCCCCCCCTTCCCCTCTTGAGATCGTTTTAAGGAAGCCCTACACCGGAAATAGCTCACAAAACAAGTTTTTTAGGACAATATTTTGCTTTATTTTTCGTGGTGGGTAGGGTCATTCAGATCTATCTTAGTGAACCCCCTCCGCCCTAATGTTTGTTAAAGCTAGTTCAGAAACATTGTAACCAAAAATCAAATTCCTAAAAGTTAAAACATAAATTTACGTTTCGATTAAGGACGTGTTTCATATAAAAGAAGAATTACTTTTTTTCTATTTATTTTTTAGATATAGTCTTTAGTACTGGACCGAAAATTAACAATTTAGCAGCCAATAATTAATATTTTTCTCGGAAACTAAAACTCCAAATAATTAAATAATATTGCCTAACAAAAGTTCGATTTGTAAAATATGTTCATGGATGTTTTTTCTGAAAGGGGGGAGGGGGGGGGGTTGCTACCTGGTCGTCTGTACTCAAACCAAAGATAAATATCCTCCAGATAGCCAGTTCAAAGGGCGTATTTACTTAACTGCAGTTTTGAGCAAAAAAGGGTTTTCGGACTTGCTATCTTCAAAGGTTTCATAGGAAAGTTACAGAGGCTATCAGTTTTAGGGCTTTCGACGTCCTCAGCCTTTCTTATCTAAATGGCGTAACTAGAAAATTAGACCAAGGAGTATCTATTTTTTCAACCCATCTTGAAACCTGCATTTTCTTGGCTTTCTTGCAAAAGGTCTTCTAGAACAACAGGGGCGGGTCCAGGATTTTTTTTAGGGGGGCGTAAAATAGGTTGATCCGATAAACTTGCGTTAGGAGCAAGTTTAATTAACGCAAACTTGCGTTAAATAAGTAAATGTACACTACTTTAGACTACGCTAGGGGATGCGCCCCCTCCCCCCCTGGATCCGCCACTGTATAACAATGATTGTAGTCTTCTAAAAAGGTCTTCTATACCAATCAAATTGTAGATTCATAATTTAGATTGAAAATGGGCTATTCCCTTGGCAATCTAAATCGTAAAAACGATGTTCCAATGACAATCAAAATTGTTGATTCCATTATTTTTTTAGATTATAATCATGAATTTCGGTAGATTAGTAATTCAGAGATTTAATTTGACAACTCTGCTCGAAAAAAATTGTAGACTTCGGTTGTGACATGATTAAAATCCACCAAAATTTTGATTTCCCAAAAGCTAGTTACATTCCAAAAAAAAAATTACTTTTCACTAGGCACGGTGGAATGAAAATATTATCAAATTAAAAAATAAAATATAAAGTTTTCTCGTAAATTTAAATGCCAATTTAAATCGATGTGCTGTAAGATGTTTTTTGCCTTAGATACTTCGATTATGACTCGTATGTTCTAAAGTTTACAAGTAAAGATCGGTTGTAACGAGACGTGAAATCTCATATCTCCGCATGTTAACAACAAATTATTCATAACTCTAGCACTCGTAGTAGATTTATACAGTTGATGTTTTTCCAGTGTTGTCTTACAATCTTTTTGTGCTAACTACAGTAAATTATCTATGGAATGGATGCAAATCAAAAGTCAAAAGAATGCATTGTTATATCGTAGTGCACAGAGAATCTACATAACAGAATCACTCCCTTCGAAGGGCTTGTTGCGACCTGTTTTAGCAACGCTACGAATTAATGTGAGATGGCCAAATCTGACGCGTGGCAACTCTGAACAGTCGAGTACTAGCAGTTTAGCTGAATATCTTTTTTTGAACTGAACTGAAGCTAGTTTTTTTTTTTTTTTTTTTTCTCAGTTTCACATCTTGTCACAAAGAATATTTGCTTGTGTACGGGATGGACAGATTAAAAATATAGATCCATCCAAAGTTTGGAATTAGAGCCATTTATTGAAGGTGTTATTCTCTTCACTATTTGTACTTTATTCTGATCCTTTGATTAGATACCGCCTGATAAAGTTCCTGTTGTCCTATAGTTAGCAGATTATGTTGTTGTTTTTTTGTTTTTTTTTTTGTTTTTTTTATTATATTTACAAAAAGTCTTTGTTTATAAGGTTAAGAGCTTAGAAATTTTAAACAGAATAAACTTCTCTTTGCCAGATTTGTCAGTTACATATAATAAAGAAAAACCCTTTTCCGACCAATTCCTTAAATATTATCTTTTTTTGTATTAGTTGATGATTTGCGTAAAAATAGGTGTCATAAATTAACGGATGATACACACTGATTAGTTTTTTGTTTTTCAAAAATCAGAGGGGTGGGGGCAAAAGCTGAGGTACTTTTAATGCTGTGAAAAGTCAATTAAAAAGATTTTTTGGGAGCCTAAATATCACACTTTCGAAACACTGAATTTGAAATTGGTGTCAATAGACACTATTTGAGCTTTAATGAAATGAACCCACAATTTTGCTAAGCCTTAAGCGAGGAATTGGCATGGCCGTATCTAGGGTGGGAGGAGTCGGCTACTGTTTAGGCACTCCTGAATTTTCTTTCTGATTTGTATGTTTTTGTTCTTCAATTTAAAAGCCCGGTATTTTTCCCAGTGCAAAAAAGATGACCCCCCCCCCCAAAGCCCTATGTGTGTGATTATTTTTGTAACAACTAATTTAGTGTTGACGGAAAAGGAACAGCAGATAGTAAAGCATTTTTACTTCAATTGATCACTGCCTTGTTCTCGATTCAACAAATTTTAATTGGTAGCAGCAACATATTTAATAGAAAACAATTATGTTCGTAATTGGTCAATGCAGTTAGAAATATGGTTGTGGTCTAAGTTTGGATTTATTTGTTGTGCCTAAGTTTCTTTATCGTATTTGTTTTCAAAATACATGTATAATTGCTTGAATCATCGAATTTTTTTTGGTAGTAACAACTTCTATAACAGAAAAAAATGATGTCCATAATAGGACATTCTAGTTAGGACTTCGATTGTGGTCCAAATTTTTGATTTTTTTTTTTTTTTTTTTTTTTTTTTTTTTTTTTTTTTTTTTTTTTTGTGCCTACTCCTTTTTATCGTATTTATTTTCAAATATACATCCGTAATTGCTTGAATCAGTAAGTTTTGCTGATAGCAACAAGATGTTTAATAGAAAACAACTATATGCATAATAGGACAATGAAGTTAGAAATGGCATTGTGTTCTAAGTTTTAATTTGTGTGCTGTGCCTAAGTTTTTATCGTATTTATTTTTAAATATATATGTATAACTTATCTGTTTGTGTTCAATGTAGGTCTATTATACGTGTTTCAATTGTTTAATGCTTCTTTTAGTGTTTCAATGTAGATCAAACTCTTGTATCATAACATTTTTATTGGTAGCAACAATATGCTTAATAGGAAATAAATATGTTTAAATTCGGGTAATCCAGTAAAAAATAGCATTGTGGGTTAATTTTTCTTTTATTTGTTAGTACTAATTTTTTTTATATTTATTTTAAATATAAATGTAGAGTTCACGTTTTTCTATTCAATCTAGGGCCGTATGTATAATGCTTACATTGTATTTAGTTTTGTTGTTTAACATTTGTTTTTTGTTGCAAAGATGGTTCGGTACTTCCGCTCCAGACGCTTTTGTTGAAAGTATGTATCGATTAGATTAAACAAAAAAAAACTGGTTTATACGTTTGTTTTTTGAACACATTCAAAGATCAAGGGGGAGGGGCTCACGGATTCAAGACTTGTACGCTTCAGGGGTATCTCACATAATAAAGTGCGAAGTATAACAGAATATGACCTACTACATTATGCATTCCGCCCCAAAGAGTATGAGTAACATAAGTGTGGGAACTAGCGTTAGTGTCAAGAAAAAGAATCACATAGCGCCATCTAGCATTCGGTGCATTTGAAATTATTTCAAACTTAATAATTGTGTTTCTTCCAGAAACTGGAATGGAAACTTGTTGCTACCCCGCTGTTGTTAATTAGACGCTAATTTTGCCTTATTGTCATTATTGATAATTTTATTTATTGATTGTTATTGATCATTTTGTTTAATTTTAGTAATGATTTCAGTCATCCATCTAGGGCCGAACGAAAAGCAGGTAGTCCCCAAATGGGGTAGAAAGAGGAGGTATGAAGGGATTTACAGGAAATTGGAACTTCTTGAGAGGGTGTAAAGAGGGTGGCTTTGAATAGTTTGGGATAGAGGAGAAGCATTTACAGCTGTTTTGGCCTCAGGCGGCTTGGTGCTGCAGTGAATTGTTAGCAACAATAATATTAGTTCTAACGATTTCACATTATTCATAATCTGTCCTGATTAGAAAAATTTAACCTATATAGGGAACAATGGTTCCTAATTTCTGTCGATACATTTACCAGAGGGAGTTGTCAGATCTTACCCAAACTTGGGGAAACGTAAGAAATAGTATACTTGTTCTGCTTTTACGAGATCAGGATAACAGCTGACCTTGGTGGGGAAGGAGGAGGGTCCTCTAAAACCCCCTCTCAAAATCACTGGTTACTTTTTCATTTATTCGATTTTTCGCTTTAGACTGCTGGAAAATTTTAGTATGTATTATTTATCCCTTTTATTGAGCACATGCCAGATTTGGAAATTTCAGAGAATTAGCATACAGACATCTCATTGGACAAAGCTTTTAGGGATTGTTTGCTAGGCCAAGATATCAAAATTTTGCTAATGGTATTCTCTGGAAATACCATTGGTATACCATGTATACCATGGTATACCATGGTATACCATGGAAATACCACGCGTGGCTCAGTAAATTAAAAGACGATATGCACATCTGCCATTTCCAATGAACTTGAGAGTCTGAGCTAAAACTTCAATTTCAAAGCTAATTTATTGTTCGAAATTCAAACAACTTTATTATCCAATTAGTAATAATAATGGAGAATTTTAAGCAATAATAAAATGGCTAAAAATTCAAACTGTTTAGCTGCATCTAATCGTGTTATAGTCTGACCATTTTCAATAAATCCTTTTTCAGTACAGATTCAAAGCTAAAAAAAAGTAATTAAAATTATATTAAAAATACAATTACGTTTAAATTGTTTTCACAATAATTGTAATCACAAGTAATTTAAATTAAAATTATGCTGTCATGAGGCCGAAGGCATTATGACCTTATGGAACAGCGGCATAATTTCCATGAGAACTATGTCTATAAGTTCTATGTCAGCGTTCCCATTTGACTTGCAGGAAATAGCTTTCACTATCTTAGAGACTCGGGGATATTTTCACTGTATGCAAAGTTCATCTGAATCACTACCGTTGGTGGGACTAATAACTTCTTCTGAAATTAACACAAAGCCCCAGTTTATACCGATATAGAACGGGTATATCGGATTAGAACCTCCAGTTAAAAGGGGGGTTTGTGCAAGTCTGGGCCCATCTTGGTCACTTTGTGCTACTTCTCACTTTGTGGTCAACTTCTAATTAACTTCTAATCAACGCCTTGCGCACGAAATCTTTAACCTATTATCTTCATCTAATTATGATTGAATGAACGAAAGAGATTTATTTCCTGTTTTTAAGCGTCAGTTAACAAACGGAGTGATAATAATTGCAGAAGAGGGACAAAAAAGAAAATAGAAACATCGTGAAATGCATCATAAAATACAACATAATGCTTTTTTTCCAAATAATTTACCAGTAACATGCTATACACAACAACAAAAAAGAAGAGTTTATATCGGAAAAACTAAAACAAAACAGATAGATTACGCTTTAAGAAACAAGGGAGATTCTAAATTATTTTGTCTTTCAATAACGGCGGTAAGAAGATCTCTAGATCTATATTTGCTGTTACTCTGGTATTTCTGGCCCAAGAGAAGAGATTAAGAAGGCACTTACAATAATAAGTACGGAGAGTTCTTCTGTCCCCTTCCGATAGGATGGGCAATAAGGGAGATAACGACAGAGTACGCGGCACAACAAAAACGCTAAAGCCATGCAAGTAAAAAATAGTCAAGCAACTGTTTGCTGCCAACATGGAGTCCGTAGGTACGGCGAGTCTTTTTTGCAATATGCCGAACTAGAGCCAAACGAATGGATTTAAGATTTGACGCAATCGGAAGACTTGAAAATGTATTTCATGGCTGCAGGCATTATCAGTGGACCTTGAATTTTTACTTGAGGGAAGTGTGGAAGTAAATCAGAAGACGCTGTGCATATCCAGTTTATCAAAATCACATATCTACAATATATTTGGAGCGGCTTTGGGACTCAGTTGAAACTTTCAAGTAGTGTGGGGGGAGGAACGGAAGCAAAGAGACTACAAATTTCGTATTGATGGGATACGTAAAGAGCGATGTGGGCACAGTACATTGTTGTTTTTAGACCAGGGCACATCTTATAGAAAAAAATGTCATAGGAACTTCAAAAGCGCTCATGAAGGGGAATCAGCTCCCCCTCCCCCACGTCAATCACTTCCCCAAACACATACAATCAAAATTTGAGATAACCATTTTGTTCAGTTCAGTTTTAAGGTCCGGAAATTATGACTTCGAGAATAACAACCCCCTCCCCCTACAACCCTCAGGGCAAGGGTTGTAAGTTATGCCCTGGTGGGATATAAGGTTTTTTAAAGCAAGGGTGGTCGTATTGACCTCACAGGGGGCTCATTTGATTGGTAACCAGAAGTTCTAGTGGCCTTTTTAACAGTCAAAAGTGATTGAATGTCATGCAGCCCGTCCCCATACACCAATCATTTCCCCAAACACATTCAATCATAATTTTTTAGATATCCATTTTATTCAGTGTAGTTGAAAGGTCCAGAAATTATGTCTTTGACGATACCCCTCCCCCCCCCCCATATAGCCCTAAGGTCAAGGATTGTAAGTTATGCCCGGGGTCATATAAGATTTTTATAGAAATGTTGGCCATATAAACTTCAAAGAGGGCTCATTGAATTGGTAATCAGAAATTAAAGTGCTCACATTGACTTTTTTAAGAGTCAATTTGATCAGAAGGCAAATAG
>JAQQPU010001951.1:0-16460 GCA_029168905.1 Artemia sp. Kazakhstan ARC1039 | reverse complement strand
ACGCCCATCATTTTCCCAAACACTTCTAGTCAATTTCGGGATAGTTATTTTTTTGACTTAGTTTAAAAGTCCAGAAATTATTTCTTTGGGGATGAGCCCCCCCCCGCCACAGTCCTCAGGGCAAGAGTTGTAAGGTATGCCCCGAGGGCATTTAAGGTTCTTATGGAAACGGTGGTCGTATAAATTTCGGAGGGAGCTCATTGGATTGGAAATCGGAAGTTGAAGAGCCATTTTTAGTAGCCAAATTTATCGGAGGGAAGCTATACCCCCCCCCTCCACGTCCTATTTTCCCCCAATGCACCCGATAGAAACTTTAAGATAGCCATTTGTTCAAAAATTGTCCAAAGATCTCATAACACGGCCTTTGCGGTTGACACAACCCCCCAAAGTATGGGGATAAGGGTTTTAAGTTATGCCCCGTGGTATGTAAAGTTTTTTTATGAAGAAGTAGTCTTGTGAACTTTAGAGGAGGCTTATTTGATTGGTAATACATACTTCTAGTTCCATTTTAATAGTAAAGCGTGATGGAGAAAAAATAGCCCCCCTCTCCCTGATATCTTCTTTTCTCCAAACACATTCGATGGAAATTGCGAGACAGCCATTTTGTAGCCAAAATAGTCCAAGAGAACATAACAATGTCTTAAGTAATCAAAGAAAAGAAATATTTAGGCGGACATTGAACTAAATTTAAACAAACTATGAGCAAGTGAACTTTCAAAAGGTGACGAAGCAATATCTCAAGAACAGTTTATATTATTAAGTTAGATCTTTAAGAGTAAGTTGTGGGGATTTTGAACTAGCCACAAGACACTATGTGTATACTTTTAGTACTGCAACTACAGTTACTGTAACTAATGACGCTTAGTGTATTAAGGTGAAACTTCTAGGATGTGTTTAGCGCCGTTTCAATTAAACGAAAAAACTGTATGCATGCAGGTTTTCAAAAAGGCATCTAAGCAATATCATAGGCAGCACCACTCTATAATAGCTAGAAATATGATTGAAACATTTAAAGAAGGTAATTCGATTCAAAATTCAAAGTTCCAGGGTCCTTTCTAAGAGTAAAAAGAGATTGGAGGGCAACCAGCCCGTCTCTAAAGCCGATTTGTGTCCCAAACACAACTAGTCAAAATTTTGAGACAACTATTTTGTTCAGCATAGTAGAACGGTCCAGCAACTATGTCTTTAGGGATATTGGGCATGTCAGACCCCCACAATTATGCCAAACTATGGATTCTTATAGAAAAAAAACGAAAAGATGTAATTTTTTGGAGTTTAATTTAATTGTTGATAGTGATTTGTGGTAGTTTTACGCTTGGAATATTATTTGACTTTATTTCTGCCCATTTTTGGCTTAATAGAACTCCACTTTTCTTTGAAAACTTATTCTATGGAATTTATTTTTTAATTAATACAAATATATGACACCGTCATTCAGCCAGGTTGGGCAGGCGCCCCCCCCCTTGTCGCTCCATTATGGGCGCCCATGTACTCAGATTATAAAAACAGTATCTCCACAAAATTTGAGGAACGGCTTGGAGGTCAGGTTGAAAGTTCCAGAAGGTGTTGAGAGGGAGTGGATCACAAGATTTGACTTCGGGGAGGGGCAGAGATAAACAAAAAGCACTATTTGCCTAGGTTATCAAAATAGCATATATTCAATGTGTTTGGGAATGGCTTGGAAGATGGATCTAAAACTTTCAGGTAATGTGGGGGAAAAGGGACAGCACTACAAATTAGGTGGTGTGTGTGGGGCAACATGCCTTATACACGATCCACCGTTTTGCACTATAAGCCCTTGTGGGTCTTAAAGCCTATTTATCGTTAAGTATCGAGGTAAAACTAAAGACGGTACGTGTTGCCAATTATCAAAATAACATGTATGCGATATCCTAGGGTTGGCTTGAGAGATAATCTTGGAACTTCCAGGGAGGTCAGGGGAGCCAAATGGAGCTCGCATTTTGATTGAGGGAGGGAGCGGAGTTGGGGGCTAAAGTTTTGTCCCTGATCCACCAGCATTTTGTACAATGATGCTCTCTTGGACTTAGAATCTATTCACGGTTAGCGATACAACTCGGAAGATATAATGTGTTCCAAGGTAAAAAAAATTGCGAATTTTCAATATCTTGAGAATGGCTTAGGGAGATCAAGTTAAAACTTCCAGGGAGTATTGAAGATGGGGCATATGGAAATCAATTTTTGGCTTTCGTAAGAGGGGACAGATAGAAGGGGGCTAAACATTTTTATCTCTAATCTACCTAAAAAAAAATATATATTATAAGCTCCTGTGAGACTAGAATCTATTCTCCGGGAATTGGTTAAGTAAATTAAAAAAAGTGTGTGCACCCAAGTTATCAAAATAGCGCATCGACAATTTCTATTGAACAACCTGGGGGATCGAGTTTGAACTTTAAGAGTGCTAGGAGATGAGATAATGACACTTCAATTATTTCTTTAGAGTGGGGCATAATATTGTGTATCGAATCTTTCTGAAATTTTTTGCCCTCACAGAACTTGGAATGTATACATGGTAAGGTAGTGAGGCAAAACGAAAGGTAGTATATGCAGCCAGGGTATCAAAATAGCGTATAAGTAATGTCTCAGAAATGGTTTGCTTGATCGATTCAAAGCTTTCAGGTACTGTTGAGGGGCCAAGAGGACTTCCAATTTGGACCTGGAGGGAGGTTTTGAGGCAGATCATACGATACTATATGTATGCGGGTTATCAAATTAGGTTTTTTTTTGAAAAATATCGAGAACGGGCTGGGAGATCGAATTGTGACTTCTAAAGTGTGAGGATGGGGGCAATGGGACTGCAAATGTTAGGTTAGGGGTTAGGGGATGAGGGGTCAAAAAAAATTTTTCTTCAGTCAGTTTAAAAGTTTTTATTTAACTATAAGTCCCATAGAACTTAGAATTTATTCACGAACAATTAGCAGAGTAAATCGAAAGATAATGTGTGTTCCAAAAGTTTATCAAAATGGTATTTGCAATAAATTAAGGATGGCTTCAAAAATCATGTTCAAAACTTGAGGAATTGATAGAGAGGCCAAGTGGACCTCAAATTTAGAGCTGGAGTAAAGGAGTAGAGGCGGGGATACAAAGATGATGTTTTTTCAGAATCTTCTGACCGTCTTGCACCATGAGCCCCTATGAAACTTGAATACGTATGGGTAAAATTGCCCGATAAATGCAAAGGCACTGTGTGCACCCAGCTTATTCAAAACACTCCTGTCTCTGAAATATTGGTATTCCCAAAATAGGCCAAACATTTTTTGAAAATCTTAGAGCTTATTTACGTGAGTCCCTGGGTAAAGAAGACCAATAATTGTTTCCTTATCGGCATGGGCGCCCATAAGGGGGGGGGGGGTCCAGCCCCCTTGCCTGAATAACGCTGCCTTATTTTTTTATATTTTTGTTTTGAGATTTCTACTATTATTATTGCTATTTATTGAAAACTCGTCTTTCCACAAAGAGAAAATGACAGAATACTACAAAGAGAGAAAAAAACAAAAGCAGAATATCATTATACAATTATAACAAAGTAACAACTATAGTTAAAGAAGTTGGCTCCAAGCGATTCTTGGCGTTTACCCCCAGAAAATACCCCCGCAGAAAATGCCCCTCGGAAAATACCCCCGCGGAAAATACGTAAACTTGAGTGAGTGGTGCATAATACACAAGTACCAAGATTTCCTCCCCTGCGGAAATAAAAAAAAAATAAAACTCAAATAAAATTCTCAAATTTGGAAAGCCTTATTTTCCACGGGGGGAGTGGGTATTTTCCGGGGGGGGGGGGGGTGAACGCAGGCCATCGCTCCAAGCATATCTTGAAATCTTGCGGTTGTGTTTCTCCATAAGTTTAGCAACAACTATAGTAGGATCTGATGTGTGAAAACTGCTGATGAGTTTTTAATTGCGTGTCCAAGTTGAATATTTTGCGAAACGGATAAAAAGTGTAGCGGATTTTCAGTTTATCAACGTTTGTAAGAATCTTCCAGAAGGAGGAGGATGTGGGGGAGAGCAACAGTATTGTAAAGCCTTCCGGTATAAAGGCGATTGAAACAAAGCTTAGCAGAGACTAAGGAGGCATAATAAGCTGATATGCGGCATTTGATGACTTTTGTTAGGAGATGACGAGTATGAGAAATGGTATTTCCAATGGGAATACTAAAATAAATAAATTTGGTCAGACGGTCAGATCCTCGAATTCCCAAGTACAATTTCATGAGGAAGTTGGCCTTTCCAGTTAAAAACCACGACGTCGGACTTGCGTTTAATTTAAGACCAGATTTTAAATATTCTGCTTGCAGTTTTTGAAAAGTTTCAGAAATTTTGTCTAAAGTTCGTCTAATGTTAAAAATGTCATCAGCATATGTGACTAATGAGATATTGAGGCCAGAGAGTACACAAGACATCTGACACTGGTCGAGGACATAGTTACTGAAATAGCAAGGTGAGCCAATTGCACCTTGCCTGGCTCCTCTTTTTACTGGTATAGTTCTATCCAGCGGCCTGTCATTTCATCTTGCTTAAGAGTGATTTTAAGACAAACTCGTAGCTTAGCACAAATATCCCTTTGAGACCTAATGATAGCCGGATTTACTCCTTTTTTAACAGCCCTTAAAAGCATAAGGGGGTGGTCCAGGGAGTCAAAGGTAAGGCGATAATCATGACCCTCCAAGGCGAGTGAACTACCTGTACAGGAAGAATCAAGCAGAGCATTAGCAACTACTGCAAGGGCGTCTGCACATCCGATGCCATGTCGAAAGCCAAATTGATTTGGAGGCGTGTCACATTTTTTTTAAGCTGTTTTATAAACAGTAGTTCATAAAGCTTTCATAAACTGGTTGAGACAGTTATGGGCCTAAAAATTAGTATTGATTGGAGGTTTTTTGCTTTTTTGGAATATACAACTAGACCCCAGCGCCGTGCCGATAAGGAACGGTCGACGGCAGCGGGGGTAAAGAATTGCAGTAGCGGAGCGCTGCTGGCGCGATTATTGTTGACCGCAAACATGTTTGTTTTGATCAGTCTTTCTCAAATCCCAGCTTTAATTTACATCAGATTTGGCCCCATTCACGAGTTAGAAACTTCGCGAGTCACTGGCTGGACGCTTGTCTACTTCACTATTCATCAGGAGAAGTGATAAAACGAAAAAAATTCATAAAGAAGAGAGAAACGAGGATAATACAAGCCATTGAAAAAACGTAGTTTACAATGCAAATATTTCGGTCAAAAACTCTGCCTGATCGTCCTCAGTGCATAATATTAAAAGAAAAAAATACTGATAAAGATCCAAAGATAATAAAAAACCTGTAACGGGGGTAATAATGGAGGTGTTGTTAAATAAAATGAATTGGTGTAGATTGTCATAGAAATGTTGAGCCAAGGCGGAAGCAAAAGTCTCAGACCTTTGACGTAGTCCCATAGCTTTGTTGATTGAGGACCTGTGTTTCGACAACCTCTCCCCCAAGTGCTGGTAGGTTCTTCCTACATAGAAACAACCGCAAGAAGGTAACCCTATAAACACTACTACCCATTTTCATTTTATTTGACAACACCTACATTATTGTCCCCGTTAAAGGTCTCATACTGGTTTTCAGGAAGGCAGTTGAGATTAAAAAAAAAAAGAAGCATATTCACCGAAAGGTAGCTCTTAATAGAGACACTGGAGAAACCTATTTAAGCCTCATTTATAATGAACTAATTATTTCTGATCGTATTTATATAAATCAACAAAATATTATTTTGCAACCTAACAGGATCTGTAATAATATCTTATCTGGGAAGCAACTGGTTTCAAAAATGCTCTACTTAAATTAAAAAATTGAATTGCCATTCAGTATTGCTGAATGGTATTGAGTAAGCTTTTTTTGTATTAAATCAGGAGTTAAGCAGGGTTGTGTTCTATCCCTCTTTATATGGATTATTTTGATGGACTTTGTCTTAAGGAGCACAGGTAATGGAAGGCAATGGAAGACCACGGAATCAAATGGGGAGGAAAAAATCTCCTGGACTTAGATTGTGCTGATCATTTTGTAACAAAATGAATGAAGTTTTAGAGGTTTTGCGAGTTCAGGGTGCTAGAATAGGTTTGAAAATTAATGTTAAGAAGACTAAGTCACTAAGGCTAGGAATAAGTGAAGATGAAAAGGTGACCATGGGCAATGAAAAGATTGATCAGGTGGGCAGCTTCACTTACCTTGGTAGTATTATTAAAAAAGATGGTGGGAGCAGTGAAGATGTCAAAAGTAGAATAGCCAAGGCTCAGGGTGTTTTTTCACAGTTAAAAAAAAGTTTGGAAAAACAGGAAGATAAGTCTGCAAACCAAGATTAGAATATTAGAAGCTACAGTGATGACAGTGGTCAAATATGGCTCCGAAACGTGGGCGCTAAGAAAAGTGGATGAAGATTTGCTAGATGTTTTCCAGAGAAATTGCTTAAAGATTGTTCTCGGTAACCGGCTGACTGACCGTATTTCAAACAATAGGCTATACGAAAAATGTGGTTCAATACCGCTCTCTTGGGCTATAATGAAAGAAAGGTTGAGGTGGATAGGGCACGTTATGCGGATGAAGGATGACAGATTGCCTAAGATTGTTCTTTTCGGCCAACCGTCTAGGGCTAAACGGAAAGCAGGTCATCCTCGTCTGTTGTGGGAGGACGTCATAAAGAAAGTTTTTAAGGAAATGGGGACTTCGTGGGCGGGTGAAAAAGGGAGGCCTTGAATAGATTGGGAAGGAGGAGGAGCGCGCGTAGCTGTGTTGGCCTCAGGTGGCTTGGTGCTGCGGTGAGTTGTTAGTAGTAGTAGTAGTAGTCTTCAGTATTGTATTTTTGCTCAGCTACCCTTTCACTGTTTCTTTGAGATGGTCTTCATATTTGAGTTTTTGTGTTTGTAATAAGGTTTGTTTTTTTTTATATTATCGTTGGATTTTTATGAGTATTTTATTTTTTTTGTATTGCGCATTGAGGACGTTCAAGCAGAGGTCTTGACCGAAATATTTGCATTGTAATATACGTTTTTCACTGGCTTGTATTATCCTCGTTTCTCTCTTCTTTACAGTTTTTTTTTTTCGTTTTGTCATGATTAGTAGTGTGGTCTCAGAAATTATTTATCAAGAGAAGTAGAAATCTGATTGAAACGAAATGGCTGTGGTATTTCAGAACTCTTGCATAATAGTTGAAATACCTAACAGCTATGTGTTCCTAACAGAATTAATTATCACAATTAGTAGTATTTTTTTTTTCATTGAGAACCGACACCATCGAGAAGAAATGTCATCACAGACATTCCCAGCTGGGTTGGTAAGAAAATCTTTCCTCTTAGCTTTCATACCATCAAAAATCCATAAGGAATTTGGAAGGTATATCCACTTTCAATCCAGATTGTTTTGATAATGAATATCTGTGCTGTTAAATACAGACCAACCAAACGTTTTTTAGACCATGAAACTTGTGGCAAATTGCCAAGTTCATCAGAGGTTTTAACTCCAACCCCATCCCTGCCTGCACAGCCATCCTATCACCCAATGATTCCAAAAAGCCCTGTGATTTTGCAGCCACTGTGAGATAGGATAGTCACATATGAACAAGTTCAACCACATCTCAGCACCACCAAGAAAACAAAATGCTTCAAGGAAGAAAGGAGGGCAGAACAAAAGTGCTCACTGATACCTGACTTTCTTGGTGAAAGCCAAGAAATAAGCTGCCTTTGCTACAATGAAGGCAAAGAAGAGGTGGAAAAGAAAAATTGAAGCAAGAAAAACAAAGAAGCAAGCTGTGAAGAGATTTGGTGAAAAGACAGCACTGAGGGTCAAAATGAAACTGAAACGGTTCAGACAGTGACTGTTGATAACAACTCAGACAGTTCTATTGGGTAATATAGCGAAAACAAATGTGAACTTATTTTTGATTTGGGTTGCAGCTGGCAACTTTGTAAAAGTGATAGATGAGGTCCATTCGAGAGAAAGTAGTACCTACTGCAGAGGTCAATGTAACGACTACGAGTGGTGAGAGAGGTAATGTGTGAAAGTGGTTGGAACAGCCAGATCATATCGACTACATGAAAGAGGATTTAGGGTAAAAAGAGGATTAGGGTAAAAAATAGTTACCATTGTATATGGGTGAAATATTTAAGCTAATGAAACGTTTATTAAAAAAATTTAGACAAACTTAGCAGAGAAAAATTAATTTTCCAGGTGGTATAATAGATATAACTACTGAGATTGTGATTAGGGAGACCAACATTTATAGTTTCCTTCCCATTCATTTCTGTCGACGTCTGAAATAAGTCCCCGTCCTGTAATTAAACACCTCCTAGTCTGCTCCTAGTTATTACACCTCCAGTGGTTATATGACAAATAAGGAAACACATTAATTGTCCTCGATGTTGAATTCAGAATTTAACAGGTATGAACAGAATTTAACGGGTAGGAGAATTTTCAGAACCTACGGTCTCAATTAACGCTGCTATGTCACGGGATCAAAACCTCAGTATTCATAAACACCTGCCTATGGCAAAGACTCAAGAAATATTTTTTTTTATATACCAAGGTTTCTTGAAATAGAGAGGTCATTAAATCTCAAGTTCCTACCTGGAATTTAAGTTCGTGCCTGTGGGAAAGAAAATTATCTATTCAATAGATGTGCTGCAACAACTAATGCTGAATAAAAACTCAACCTGGAAGCACAAGGAATTTTTCAAACTATTTGTGTGCGCACTTGTTCGTTTAATTTTGAAAACCGCACTTTATTTCTAAGCAGGAAAATCGAAATCCTTATTCACCCAAAAAGAAGAAAAGCTCCAACATTGCGGTTGACGCAACAAAGAATTGGCTCAAATCAATTCAGTCAGCGGGACGCCACCGCTTGGGCCGGCAGCAGCGTGCCGGCGTCGTTACGACACTTCGGTGACAGTCAACCAGGCCTCTCGTCTCTGGCGTTTGTTCATTCTATGCAAAAAGAATCTATTAGTCATTGAATGATTTTGATAACCCTAGACCAAATACAAAAAGATTCATGACGCCCGAAAACGGGTCCATAACCAATACTCTCTAAGACTGCCAATACTCTCTAAGTTCTGAGACCACTTTGGCCATTCATAACGTTTAACAAAGTAGGGGAAAATTTAGAAATAACTAAGAAACCAGTCAGCCAACTAAGATTTCCAGTCGGTCAAAACACTTTCTATGCTTTTTAAAAGCCAGAATTTAATTTGTACTTTACTGGAAAAAATTCAAATGAACTTACTGAAAAAAATGTACATTGTCAGTTTAATATACATATGCTGATATTTATTCCTCAAAATCTTATTTAATTTTGATTTCCTAAAGTTATAAAAGTGAAAAAATTTAAAAGAATTTTTTCAGTAAAGTAGAAATTATGTTCTGGCTTTTAGAAAGCATTGGACTTAGAACAGACTCTACTTGTATAAATTTCTGCTCGTTTTGAGTTTGACTCTGTTGTTTATTTTAATTCCTGTTTGTTTTGGGTTCCATTTATTTATTAATAATGGTTTGTGGTAGTTGTATGCTTAGTAGGTTATTTTATTCTATTTTTGTTCATTTTTGGTTGAATGGAGTTCTTTACTTTTTTTTAAAAAACTTATTTAGTGGAAAAGGTTTTTTTAATTAATTTCTGTTCGTTTTATACTGACATAGTCATTTTCAGAGAGAAAGACTGAGTCTCTTCCAAAGTTAAACAACCATCCCTTCCATAAAAACCTTAAATATCCCCTGGGCATAACTTACAACCCTTGCCCCTAATCTCTGGGGTTTATTTCAACCCTAAAAGACGAGGCGTTGTCCTAGAAACTTCAAAGGGGGCTCATTCAATTGGAAATCGAGAGTTCGATTTCCAATGCATGGGTCTCGATAGTTCGAGACCCATGCCCATCATTCCCCCAAACACATCCAATCAAAATTTTGAGATAGCCATTTTGTTCAGCGTAGTTGATTTCCAGATAGAAAATATGTTTTGAGGAGGACATTCTCCCACAATCCTCAGGGCAAGGGTTTTAAGTTATGTCCTGGGGGCATATAAGGTTTTTATAGAAGGCGTTGTCGTAGAAACTTCAAAAAAGGCTCATTCGATTGGAAATTCAAAGGGATAGTGCCCTTTTTAATAGTAGAAAGTGATTGGAGGGCAACTAGCCCCCCCCCTATGCCCATCATTCCCCCAATCACATCCGATCAAAATTTTGAGATATCCATTTTGTTCAGCATAGTTGATTTCCACATAGAAAATATGTTTTTGAGGAGGACAAACCCCCACAACCCTTAGGGCAAGGGTTTTGAGTCGTGTCCTGGGGGCATATAAGGTTTTTATAGAAGGTGTTGTAATAGAAACTTCAAAAAAGGCTCATTAATTGGAAATTCAAAGGGCTAGTGCCCTTTTTAATATCGAAATTAATTGGAGGGCAAATAGCCCCCCCCCCCCCCCCCCCCCGCCCCCCCCCCCACCCAATCAAAAATTTGGGAGAGGGAGGGTGTGCAGCGTAGTTGATTTTCAGATAGAAAATATGTTTTTGAGGAGGACACTCCCCCACAACCCTCAAGGCAAGGGTTTTAAGTTATACCCTGGGGGCATATAAGGTTTTTATAGAAGGCGGTGTCGTGGAAACTTCAAAAAAGGCTCTTTCGATTGGAAATTCAAAGGGCTAGTCCCTTTTTAATAGTCGAAAGTGATTTGAGGATAACTAACCCCCTTCTCACGCCTACCTTTTCCCCAAATACATCCAATTAAAATTTTGAGACAGCCATTTTATTAAACGTAGTTTTAAGTTCTGGAAATTAGGTCTTTGAGGATGACAACTCCCCCACAGCCCTCGGGGCAAGGGTTGTAAGTTATGCCCTGTGGGCACATGAGGTTTTGATAGACAACATTGTCGTATAAACTTCAGAGAGGGCTTATTTGATTGGAAATTGAAAATTCTAGTTCACTTTTTAAGCGTCAAAAGATGTTGGAGGGTAACCAGCTCCCCCCCCCCTAAACCCTATTTTCCGAAATGCATCCAATAAAAATTTAAAGATAGATATTTTGTTAAAAATAGTTCAAATATTATATAACAAAAATTCAGGTGTTGACACAACCCACCAGGGCCCGGGGGCAGGCGTTATAAGTTATGCCCTGGGGCAATATATGGGTCTTATGGAAGGGATGCTCGTATTAACTTCAAAATGGTATCATTTGACTGGAAATTGAAAGTTCTAGTTCACAATTTAAGATTCAAAAGAGATTAAAGGGCACCTAGACCCCCCCTCCACGCCCTTTTTTCCTCAAAACCATCCGATAAGAACTTTGGGATAGCTTTTTTTAAAATAGTTCAAAGACCATATAACGAAAACTCTGGGGTCAACACAGACCCCCAGGGCCCGAGGGCAGGTGTTGTAAGTTTTGCCCTTGGGCATAACTTCTTATTGAAGGGATGCTCGTAAAAAATTCAGAGATGGCTCATTTGGTTGGAAATTGAAAGTTCTAGTTATGTTTTCTCGAGTCGAAAGATATTGGATGGCAACTAGCCCGCCACGCCCCTTTTCCCCAAATACATCCAATAAACATTTTGAGATAGGCATTAAGTTTAAAATTTCTCAAAAGTCAGATAACAAAAACTCAGGTGTCGTCACAACCCCCCAGGGCCCGGGGGCAGGCGTTGTTAGTTATGCCCTGGGGCATATATTGTTCGTATGAAAGGGATGCTTGTATAAACTTCAGAGAGGGCTATTTGATTGGATATTGAAATCCAGCCCTTTTTAAGAGTCAAAAGTGATCAGAGGGCATCTGGTCCCCCAAGCCCTTTTCCCCCAAATACATCTGATACAAAATGTGAGGTAGCCATTTTTTTAAAAATAGTTCAAAGATCATATAACAAAATTGCTTTACGTATGGTCATTTCGTTAAAAATAGTTCAAAGGTCAGATAAGAAAAACTCTTGTGTCGACACAACCCCCCCCCCCCAGGGCCGGGGCAGGTGTTGTAAGTATTGCTCTGGGGACATATATGGTTCTTATGGAAGGTATACTCGTATAAACTTCAGAGAGGGTTCATTTGAATGGAAATTAAAAGTTTTAGTTCATTATCTCAGTGTGAAAAAGATCGGAGGGCAACTAGGCCCTCCCGCCCTCCACGCCTTTGTGCGTATCGGATGGAAAAACCCAGCGGATAAAAATTTCAGGTGACCATTTTGTTAAAAATAGTTCAACCATCAAATATTTAAACTCCAGGGTCGACACAACCTCCCAGGGCCAGGGACAGGCGTTGTAAGTTATACTCTGGGGATTTATATGGTTTTTATAGAAGGGATACTCGTATAAACTTCAGAGAGGGCTCATTTGATTGAAAATAGAAAGTTCTAGTTCACTTTTAAACAGTCAAAAGAGACCGAAGCTTAATCTAGTCCCCTCACGCCGTTTTTCCCCAAACCCATCCGATAAAAATTTTGAGATAGCAATTTTGTTAAAAATAGTTCAAACATCAGATAATAAAAACTCCGAGGTTGACACAAACCCAAAACTCCGAGGTTGACAAAACTTTGATATTGTTACTTTGATATCAGTTTCGATACTTTGATGAATATTTGACTTTTTCTTTTAAGTTTGATTTTGAAATAAGGAATTTTTAAAAACTTGAAATTTTTTGCAATCAAAAACGAACAAAAATTAATAAAAAAAAACTTTCCGAAAAAATAAGTTTTTCAAAGAAAAGTAAAGGCCATTTTAAACTTACAGCAGATACAAATACCTTTTAATATTCAAACTCAAAATGACCAGAAATTACTATTAAAGAATAAATGAAACGCAAAACGAACAGAAATTAAATAAACAATCATAGCAAAAACATACAACAAATAATGATATAAATGAATAAATAGATCTTAAAGCGAGTAATGCTTAGATTGAATATGTAAATCAAGCTTAAGACGAAAAAACTATTTTCCTATTGAAGTACAAATGAAACTTAAAACGAACAGAAATTAAATAAACAATCAATGCAAACAAACATACAATAGATATTAATGTAAATTAATAAATAAATCTTAAAACGAGTGAAACTTAAATTGAATATGCAAATTAAGCTTGAAACAAACAAAAATCACCACAAACAAGAGTTTGGGTATGACCTCCTTCTCTCACTGTAAAAGTCTAAGACCTACTGCGTCATTGGCGCTTTACTGAAAACTATATGCGTCTTGAACAGTCTTGGAAAGTATTAACAACATCAAACTGAATATTTGATGTATAATGATATTAATTATTGAAAGATCCATCAGTTTAAGAATTTATTTCGCTTTAATTGTATTTTTATTTTCAATGCTGTAAGAACTGCAAAAGAAAGTATTTGTAATATAATCCGTTTTCAGTTAAGCGCCAATGACGCACTAGGCTTTTGGTTTTTATTTACAGTTTAGGAAAGGAGGCAGTATCCAATCACTTGTTTGTAGGGAAACTATATTCGTCTTTAACAACTTTAAAAAGAGCTAATAAATTAAACTGAATATTTAATGTATAATGATATTAATTGCTGTAAGCTCATCAGTTCAAAATGTTACTATAATTTTAATCTTTATTTTCAGAGATAACTACAAAAGAAAATATTTGTCACAAAATTGGTTTTCAGTAAAGCGCCAATGACGCAGTAGGGTTGATTAATTTCTGTTCGTTTTAAGTTTCATATGTACTTCAATAGGAAAATATTGTTTTCGTCTTAAGCTTGATTTTATTATTCAATCTAAACATTACTCGCTTTAAGATCTATTTATTCATTTATATCATTACTTGTTGTATGTTTTTGCTATGATTGTTTATTTAATTTCTGTTCGTTTTGCGTTTCATTTATTCTTTAATAGTAATTTCTGGTCGTTTTGAGTTTGAATTTTAAAAGGTATTTGTATCTGCTGAGCTTAAGTTTAAAATGGCCTTTACTTTTCTTTGAAAAACTTATTTTTTCGGAAAGTTTTTTTTATTAATAAAACAAAAAGTTTGAGCAAATTTTATATGGCAGGCGGTTTCATATTGTTATGCAAATTTTGGTAGGAAGTTTACTGATTAATGAAAGTTGACATTTATTAAGGGTTTCCAAACAGGAAACCCTTAACACATTACAAGGGCGTGCCCCTCTGGGAGGTGCGGTACCATACTCTGATAAGAGCAATACACTCTGAAACCACGAAAGCTGGTTGTTTTTTTGTGGAGCCAGGTGTTGTTGCTAGCAATTCGTTTGCTACATTATAAAAGCTTCTAGTGGATTTTGTCCTGTTATCTTATGGCAGACTTATACGCTAGTTAAACTAACTTGATTGTTAGATTTTCCGCTAATTTGCTTAATGTTTACAAAACAACCAAGATAAAAATGAATGGTTTTACTTTTACTTTAAAATCCCCGCCCATAAAAACACACTCTTATTGTTATACAGCTCTCAACCATAAATACCCAATCTCCACACATTTTTGCTGTCCAATAAAGATAGTGTGACTTAGATAGTTTTTCAAAGTTTTGCCCCGAAGGAGCTCCCAAATTTAAAATTTTTGGAATACCTTGCAATTGACATGCTAAGAAATCTTCGGATATTCACTTCAATAACAATTGCTCATATTTATCATCAGCAGCCTCAGAAAAACTTGAGTGCCAACTTTGGTGTGACTGAGACAATAACCATTTGTATTTTTTTATACTTACCGTCTTTTGTTTAGGCTTCCGTGTTGCAATATTTACCTTATTATCATCAAGCTAAAACACCTTAGGATAAAAGCTGTAATGAAAATTAAAGTCATTTGTAAATATTTGGCCTACACATTTATACTGTGTTTTGTTTCTTGAGCCTCATATTACGAAATTAACGTTAAGGATAAAAAATTTGAACCTCCACGCAAACAAATATTTCGAGAGACCTGTGGGAGGCTGAATTAATTTCTAGAGTTGTATTGGAAGGGGTTATGTGACCAATATTTTTTGAGCGTTCAACACGTGTTACCATCTTCTTTTAAAAATGTCTTCTCTTTAGTTTGTTGAAACTAGCGTTTACATTTGTTGTTTTCTAGATACTAGGACTGAAAAATGGGACACCCGGTAGTTTATACTGTTTCAGTTGTTCTATTTTTCCGTTACTCAGTGTAGAACAAAAATGTGCCATTAAATGGCCCAGCATTACAGAAAAACTAACCGCAAAAACGGGTTGTTCCACTTTCTGGGAGTTTTACTAAGCAATTAGTTTGAAAGAAAAAGCGTTCGTTTTAGGAAACAAGAGAAAGAGGCTTCAAATAACTCTCATGAAGAGACTGTTTCGCTTGGAAGGGAATTTGGAACTATATGACCGGCAGAAAACGGGACCTGTACAGATTAATGTAATCATGGCAGAGGAATCCTGACAGCTAAATTATTGGTTCCCAAAAAGGAGTCGTATGGGCATTAAACTAAGTAACAGTATTTGAGGGACCATTATAAAAAATAAACTGAGAAAAAGTGACCCTGGATGCGAAAGTCAAGACGTTATAGATTGAAAGTCTTATGAGGAAATAATCATACATCCTCTAGGCCATAATTCAAGTCCAGAAGATTTGTTTAGGGGCACATTCATCATAGGCATACCCTATAGTGGCATTTTAATCTTCTAAATTTGTTACGATTTTAGTTAGCGAAAACTGTTACCTTTCCCTAGTTCTACGTCCAAGGTGGACGCAGCTTTCCTTACAGCCGTTTACATTTATGATTTTTCTCTGGCTCAATTTTAAATTTGCTAACATGCTTGAATAGCTTTGTCTAGTGCAGGAAGAGAGGAGGAACCATCCATTTCAATTCAGCTTTGTCTAGTTCACAGGCATTAGGAAGTTATAACAGGAAACCAATTATGGCCTATGAGGATGAAAGTTCCGTCATTTATGGCCTAGATGCACAGGTTTTCTTTCTACTATTTGCTTTAACTTTCATAGGCTAACAGTTTAGAGTAGACTGTGCCTAGTCTGTGTCCTCGTCTGAACTAAATAGTATGGTAATAAATTTCTTAATTTGTTAGCTTAAATGGAAAAAATGGTTCCAGGAAATAGGCTAATAGTGGTTCCTCAGAAGGAGACATGTTAATAAAATAAAATTAGGAAGTTTTTAGTAGCCTACTATTGTGGAATCTAGCCTACTTTAACACATTCTAAGTATCTGGGTTAATATTTTGGTAAAAATCTAGTTTGGCTAGTTTTCACTATCTTTCAAAGGGGTTAGATTTAAAAAAATGAAACTTTCAGTAATGAATTCAGGGCTAGAAATATACTCTGGAAAGGTATTTCCAAGCTTATAGGCTATGTTAACCCTCTTCTGATTTTTAAGTCTTAGAAATTTGGGTAAAGTTCTACAAAATCATATTATTGAGTTAGGCCTAGGACTAAAGTGAATACACCATTTGATGCCTTTTTTTTATGCTGATTACGAATATAATAAGCATTTCTATCAGAAATGAATTTCAGCCCCCCCCC
>JAQQPU010001950.1:25398-73811 GCA_029168905.1 Artemia sp. Kazakhstan ARC1039 | reverse complement strand
TATATTATAAAACTCTACGATTCCAAAAACGAAAAACAAAATTAGCTTCATGATCGTAAGTTGATCGTAATTTGATCGTATGCTGACTCAGAATATAAATTGTTACTTTATTTTTTATCATATTTATCTATTTTTTTTTATTGTTGCGCTGGGTGATGTGAAAAAAGACATGAAAAAAGATAAGACGCTTTAATAATGGGTGAAATCCAATTAAAAGTCAATGGTGAGTTCCTTAAAAGGGAAAAAATATTGTATACCTTCTCTCGCGGTAAATCTGTCATAAGCTAGCTACAATATGAAAACATGGCAAAATTGGCAAAGGAACATATTGTAATAATATTGGTAAAAAATGAAAATCAATAGACTCTTGCACGATAAAGTTGAAGTATTCATTTTCTGGATAAAATTTAGATATATAGTAGTTATTTTGGAAATGTGGCCACTTCGCTCCCTGCATGAATCTTCAAATTTATTAATAACATGGAATTGCGACATTTATACAGTCTTTCTCTAGTATGAAATCTCATATGGGTGTATAAATCAAAAACCTGATGAAACATTTTACTGTATATGTTACAAATATATGTTTTTTCTCTTATATGAACTTTCTTATGAACGAATAGAAGAAACTCGATCAAACATATTTTAACGCCCAATCTGCAATTATAGGGTTTAATCCTTATCCCATTTACTTAGGGATCTATTTTGTGAATCTCTTATATATTGTCATTTGAGATAGCTTCTCTTTTTTCATTACTGAAAGACGCCTTCTGAAGCTGAAATTTCATTTATCAACATGCACCGCTATTGCTGAATATAGGATGTGATTTTTCCTCCCGAATTTTGTAGCTTGTAGCTCCTAAATCTTTATTTTGATCCTCGCTAAATTTATTTGAATAAAGACTGGGTCACCCGGCTTATTCTGAAAATGATAAACGAGGGATTTTTATTTTCACGGTAGTAGCTTTGTTGAACTCACCAAAGAATTTATCCATTTGCAAAAATAAATGTGTAGAATATTTATTGATAAATTTAAAACTGAAAGAAGTTTTGGTCTTCTTGGTACTTATGTGTCGGAAATTTGAAGTGGAGCTGTATTTCGTGAAACTTGAGGAATTCTAAAGTGGTTAGAGTGAATGTGTGTCACTGTTGGGGCTCTTGGGATGATGGCTCTGTTGGGATGATGAGGCGCAAATATGTAACTTAGGGTCTTTGAAGCACAAAACGCCATCACATGAAAAAAAAATAGAGTCAAAAGAATAAAAAGAGGAGGAGTTTAGATGAAAAAAATCTAAAATTAAAAGCCTTTGAAGTGGAATTCGAAAGATAAAAATAGACTGGAAGTAAAATGTAAAATGAACAAGAGTTGGTTAGATTGTAGCAGGGGTATGCACAGATCTATCGCACTTGTTTATAAGATTAGTTTTCATTAATGTTTAAATAATCCCTAAGAGCACACTGGCTATCCATGATGAAATGAAGAAAATTGTGAAAAATAAAAACGAGGATATATAAAGCGAGTGAAAAAAAGGGATAAATATGCAAATATTTTGGTTGAGACCTCCACTGGACCATCTTCAGTACGCAAAAGTAAATAAAGATTCAAAATATACAGATAAAATTTCTAACGACAAAATAAAAACAAAACAAATCTCACTAAGTGCTAAATTTAAAACGGGCCCTCTCAAAGCAACGGTGAAAGGATAATTAAATAAAAGCTGCAAACATTGAGCGTCTCTTCAAGCTAGGGAAGTACTTTTACGAAATTTTCCTAAGCCCATGTTATAATAAATTTATAAATTCTAAACCTTTATATTAATTTTTCACACGCTGCTATCTTGTAAGTGATTTCTGATACTAATAATATATCTGGTAAGCATTTAGTGTTAAAAAAAAGTATGACATAAAATTACTTCACAAGTTTGAATAGGCACAGGAGTCAAAACTGTAAAATGTCAAAAATACTAAAAAAAAATCGATAAAAAGTACATTTATCATTAGGCAAATAATTAATTAATAAACCATCAACATTTTACCATAGGGATGCATACATATAATCATAAAAAAACACTGATAGTTATTAGCTTGTTACTAAATAAATGACGCTTATCTTCACTAAAGGAGGGGTATTTTGTCTCATCTCTAAATTTTGAAAAACATCCTATTTGGGGGTATTTTAATGAAAATATCCAGGTTCGTATCCAAGATATTTGTTCTGGGAAGGGGAATTTTTTTCAGGGGGGGGGGTACAAAAACTTTATAAAACGCTATGCATTTTGTTACGTTTTTACCAGTCGGACAGAAATTTTGGGAGGGGGTTCAAACTTAGAACCCCCTCTCCCAGTATAAGGCCCTAAGAATGTCCTTTTTGGTGTTATTATTGAAGAAAAACAGTACACTTGCCCCTCCCTCTAGATTTTGGAAAAAATTATTTTGCCCTCTCAAAATTTTTGAAGTTGACGCCACTGTGTACAACAAACTATTGTAAGAAATTAAGGAATTATCCTTATAGACATAGCGCTTTGTTTCCATTAAATAAAAAAAACAAATTTTTCAACTGAAAGTAAGGAGCAGCATTAAAACTTAAAATGAACAAAAATTATTACGCATATGATGGGGTTCTCTTCCTACTCAATACCTCACTCTTTACGCTAAAGTTCGAATTTTATTCAAATCACAAACCCCTGGACCACCAAGGCCGTTTAATTAGAATAGATAGCTCTTTTGAAAGTATTAAAACTTTAGCGTAAAGAGCGAGGCATTGATTAGGGGGCGAACCCCCTCATAAACGTAATAATTTCTGTTCGTTTAAGTTTTAATGTTGCTCCTTACTTTCAGTTGAAAAAACTTGTTTCTTGTTTAATTTCTGGTCTTTTTTTAAATAATACTGGGAAATCCGGCGCCCCCTTCATAGATATGTCCTTTCCCCCAAGAAAACATCATCTATGGAAAGATCCTCCCACGTAATTCCCTCCTCTGACCCCCCTCCCCACCCAGAAAAAATCCCTCCTGAAAACGTCTGTATACTCCCAAAATACTCTCAATTAACCAAACAACTAATACTATATGTAAACAATGGGCAAAGTTCATAACTTGCAGTCCTTCCCCCGGGAACTGTGGGGGACTAAGTCATCTTCAAAGACATATTTATTAGATTTTTGACTATGCTGAACAAAATGGCTATCTCAAAATATTGATTGGGTGACTTTGGGGAAAAAATGAGCGTTGGAGGAGGTCAAGTTGCCCTCCATTTTTTTGGTCACTTAAAAAGGGCACTAGAACTTTTAATTTTCGTTCAAATGACCCCTCTCACGATATTCTAGGACTGCTGGATCGGTACGATGACCCCTGGAAAAAAACAAAACAAAACAAACAAACAAATAAATACGCATCCGTGATCTTTCTTCTGGCAAAATATACAAAATTCCACATTTTTGGAGATAAGAACTTGAAACATCTACAGTAGGGTTTTTTGTTACGCTGAATCTGATGGTTTGATTTTCATTAAGATGTTATCACTTGTATGGGGGTTTTCCCCTTTTTTCGAAAATAAGGCGAATTTTTCAGGTTCGTAACTTTTGATGAGTTGGACTAAATTTGATGAAACTTATATATTTGAAATCAGCTAAAAAATCCGGTTATTTTGATGTATCTACTGGTATCAATATTCCGTCTTTTGGAGTTTCAGTTACTATTGAGCCGGGTCGCTCCTTACTTACAGTTTTTTTTACTATGAACTGTTTGATTTACACAACTCTAAGATCAACCACGATCGATCAAAAACTCGAGCTTGAATACTTATTGGTTCATCAGCTTATTACTTCCTACAGAACGATGCGTCACAAGAAATCTACTTCCTTAGGTACTGATTTACTAACTTGAGACTATGTTGAGGTTGAAAAACAATAGACTGAAGTTACAGCCCACTGGCTTCATGCAAAAATTCATTGTGATAATAGTTCAAAGTGCAAATGCTTAACTTTAGTAGAAAAGTATTTAATTTACCTCTATCGGAGTTTTCTCTTTGTTCTTTTGTTAAGAGAATCCTTTTCACAGGAAAGGGGTATCGATGATTCAAAGACTTCCTAGAAGCTCGTAATTCCTGAGGGAACAAATAAAATGTTAAAATATTGTCACCAAGAAAGATACTATAACCGAATTATCATGTCTAAAGAAACAATGGACAAGTCAGGTTATCAGGTTTTTCCCAGTAACACCTTTTTATTCGAAGATATGAATGAAATTTTTGTTTAATTTTACAAGTTGTAACTTAACAACATAGTTTCATTTCCGCCAACAGTGCTAAATGTTATATATGGGAATTTACTCAAGGGCAGCAACAAGGAGCAAGGAAGGGAGAGGTTCAGCCCAATAGAAAACCCACGCATTTACAAAAACTACAACACTTTATATTGTTTGAAATGAATGTGAAGCTTTTGTGGTAAAACGGCCTTTTTTAGACCCTAGTCTTCCCCTTAGTAAACATTTAAGTCCTTCACTCCTTGTAAAAATCAATACTGAGACCCTTGGCTGGATTGAATGGACCAATCTGTTTACATATTTTTCGGTAACATTCTAGTTTGACAGCTTCACAGATGGAACCTAAAATTCTTCATTTTATGGTGTTTTCAGATATTAAATTTGCGTTTCTGATGGTCCCGTATTATAGCCCTAATAATATATTTCCAATGCGTCGCATAACGGGTTGCTCCATTCTTGACTCCAGAAAATTTAGTTTCGCTTGAAATATTAGAATTGAATTGTGGACAACATTGCTTGAAATATGGATAACAAAGGAACATGGATATTAATGAAATGTGGATAACACGACAAAGTGATGAATAGAAACATGGTGCATGTTATAAAGCAAGGATTTCATTGTTCTAGGGTTTCTTTTGGTTTTGTATATATCCGAGGGCTATATATGGAACTTTTAATTATTTAAAATAATTTTTAGTTAATTTTCAATCTACCTAATTAAATAAATACTGACAAATTAAATAAAAACGGAAAATGAAGGACCGGGAAGACCAGCGACTTATGAAATTGGTAAAAATGTATAATATTCGGAAAAAATATTTTCAGGCAAAAAAGCAAGAAAACTATGGTTACGATCATAAACTGTGTACGATTTAGAAGTTGTAATAATTAATGGAGATTAGATTAATTTCTATTTTTTTAATAAAGAAAGATCTTTTGCCGATTTGAACAAAGCGGGTAGAGGCAGGCTACTATTAAACAAGAAGAATAAAAAAATATTCATCGAAGATAACTTTTAACTGTCTAGGGTAAGTTGTCACCAAGATACCTGCTCCTAACTTAAACTTGGAGTTACCTGCTTCTACCTAAAGCTTGTAGTTACCTCATAAGATTTAATATCTTCCTCTTCAGTCCCGTTTTTTTCTCTTTAAAATCTTGATTTCCTTATTTCTGTCAAACCTATGCGCATTTCTTCTTAAGGAACTTGATCTGGTAGCTTGGTCTGTTTTTTGCTCTCTTTCTGCAAAGTAATAGAAATCACTCCACGGTTACTGATGGGCAAATTATGGTAACAAATCTAATTTGTGAGATACATTGATAAAGTGACGTTAATTTTGTATTATAGAAAATAAAAAAAAAGAATACTTTTGATGCCAACAAATCTCTGACCCAACATTTCCACTTGATTTTTAAGATATTGCTGATGGTTGTAATTATATTTAGGTGAACCGGCACTAATTTAACAACTAATAAATAATGTAACCAACTCTTACGCTCATTAAAACGATCTAACGATAATAAAAAAAACAAAAAAAAGTCTTGCTTAGTACAAATAACTCGCATCAATTGTGTACTTTGCTTACAAATAATTGCTATACGAAGGACTGTTAATTTTTTGTAACCTCCACAACAAAGAGAATTTACACATATCCGTTAATGTAAAACTAAAAATTCTGCAAAAAAAATTAATCGTAATAGTAATATTTTCTATTACAAAAACCATCTAGATTCTTTTAGGCCCGTTTTAAAATTTACAAAATAATACATAAAATGTATTATTATAAATGAAAAAAACAAGTTTTTTCTACTGAAAGTAATGAGCAGCATTAAAAATTAAAACAAACAGAAATTATAGCGTATATGAGTGGGATTGCTCCTCCTTTACGCCTCGGTCTTAGCGCTAAAGTTTTTATTACTTTAAAAAAAGCTTCTTATTAATCTAATTAAACGAACCTTGTGTTTCAGGAGTCGTTCTTAAAGAATTGGGACACAATTCAAACTTAGGCGTAAAGAGTGAGGTGTTGAGGAGAAGCAACCCCCTCATATACGTAATAATTTCTGTTGGTTTTAAGTTTTAATGTTGCTCCTTCCTTTCAGTTTAAAAATCTTTCTTTTTTTATTTATTTTTTTGATAGTTTTTCTAAATAGTAAAAGGAGATCTGGCTCCACGAAAGATCCCCACGCTCAAAATTGAGTTGGCAAAGAGAAAGCAGGCATAAGAAGAATTTCGTATAGGAATTCTGGCAAATTTCCCCAGTGTAAAATCTCTCCTGAAAAATTCACCCCTTGATACTTCCCTCCTTTGGATAATTCTCCGAACAGAAAATTCGCCCCCCCCCCCCCCGAAAAATGTATGCCTACTTCACATTAAAAAATACCATACGTAAACAATTTGCAGTTTTTTTTAACTTAAAGACCTTTCCTCAGGGGCTGTGGGGGTTCATGATATCTCCATAGGCATAGTTATTCGATCTTTCAACTATGCTGAACAAATTGGCTGTCTCAAAATTTTAATCAGACAATTTTGAAAAGACGGCCGTGAGAGGGGGCCTAGCTGCCGTTAAATCTTTTTGGTCACTTAACAAAGGGCACTAAAACTTTTAATTTCCATTTGAATGCACCTTCTCCCTATATTCTAGGACCACTGGATTGATAAATCATCCCTGGGGGAAAAAAATAAACACCCATCCGTAATCTTTCTTTTGGCAAAAAATACAAAATTCCACGTTTATGCAGATAGGAGAAAGAAGCCTGTACAGTAGAGTTCTCCGATAGGCTGAATCTAAAGGTATCATTTTGATTAAGATTCTATGACTTTTAGGGGGTGTTCCCTTCTTATTTCTAAAATCAGGCAGATTTTCTCTGGCTCGTAGCCTTTGATGAGTACGACTAAACTTAATGAAACTTATATATTTGAAATCAACAACGAAAGCCAATTCTTTTGATATATTTATTGGTATCAGACTTCCGTTTTTTAGAGTTTCGTTTACTATAGAGCCGGGTCGTTCCTAACTTACAGTTCGTTACCATGAATTGTTTGATAAAGTAAATGACACAAAAGAATAGATTTTTGGCAAATATATTGTTTAGTGAAGTTTAGGCCTACTTTCAAAGCAAGAATGGGACATATCCAGTTTTTCTTAGTAATCAAAATTACTATATTGCTTACCTTTACTTTTTTTTTATTAAATAGCAGTTAAATAATATTAATCACTGTCTGTCAATTACAATCGATTATGATACCTAATCCTTGACTATCTCAAAATTGCAGTCTGCTTTAGTATTAATTTTATGTTCTTTCTTCAGAAGCTTTCACTTATAGACGCTTATACGAACATTAGATAGAAAGTTTTGTTTTTAGGATTATTTTGAGCTACTGAATAATTAAGATTAAATCTGTTTTTAAATTAATTGCACTTAAAAATACATTTTTCTCGAGAGATACCAAAATAAATTTTTTTGGAAATTTTTGGAAATCAATATGGAAATTTTTTGAACTCATCTTTAAATTTACTTAATTGAATTCATGGCTTTTTAAAGCTTAACTCCTTGACTTCTTGGTGCTAAAGATTAGAACTCTTGTCGGGGAAGTTTCACAATAACCCTCATCCCTATCTTGCCCTAGAATTGTACCCCTCTTGAGACCTGTTATGCTATTAAAAGTTGCAAAAGGATCACTAAAGTATACGGCATAACTTTACACCGTTGTCATTTTTGCTTCTTTGGCTTCTGACAACAATCAGGCTTATTAAAAAAGAAAGTTTTCAATAAAAAAACGAGTTATATTGAAACTTAAAAACAGCACTAATTAACTCATTTAAAAAGTCAAATTTAATGAAAAAATTTACACACTCTGAAACCCGGCGAAAAGGCTAGAGTGGGGTTTGTAGTCTACTGAAAACTTTGTGGTTATTTCGAATGTTACCATTTGACCTTCCCAAAATCTTACTTAGATTTGCATTTTCAATTCATTTAAAACAATGAACTTAGTAAGAGATTAAATAAAAAAGACAAGTTTTTTAAACTGAAAGTAAGGAGCGACATTAAAACTTAAAACAAACAGAAATTATTCCGTATATGAAAGGGACTGTCCCCTCCTCAACGCCTCGCTCTTTACGCTAAAGTTTTTATTGTTTTAAAGAGTCAAACTTTAGCGTAAAGAGCAAGGCGTTGAGGAGGGGACAGTCCCTATCGTATACGGAATAATTTCTGTTCGTTTTAAGTTTTAATGTCGCTCCTTACTTTCAGTTTAAAGAACTTGCTTTTTTTATTTAATTTTTGAACGTTTTTGAATAAATACAGGTTTTGATCTTGGCTCACCGTACATGAATAATTGAAACAAAATTTTCATATTAATCTACTTTTATTTAGTTAAATGGGTTTCTCGAAACTTGTTTAATTTTATTTACGAACGCTTTTATTAGTAATAAATATACGTAACTTACGAATTAACTAACGTAACGAACTTCTATATTCATATATTTTTAATACGTTTATTATGGAGTTCGCCCCCTAGTCAATACCTTGCTCTTTAAGCGAAAGTTCGAATTTTGTTCCAATTCTTTAAAAATGACCGCTTAATCACAAAGGCCGTTAATTAGAATAAATAGCTCTTATGAAAGTACTAAAAAATCTTTGGCTTAAAGAGCGAGGCATTGACTACGGGGTTAACACAATCATATATGTAATATTTTCTGTTCGTTTAAAGTTACGATATTGCTGCTGTTGCAGTTGAAATACTTGTTTTTTTATATTAAATTACTGATCTTTTTTCAGATAATGCTGGGAAGTGCGGCGTCCCCTTCATAGCAAAGTCCCTTCCTCATGGAAACTTCCTTCATGGAAAGATCCTCCCGGATAACCCCCGACCCACCCACCCACCGCCCCACTACCAGGAAAAATCTCCCCTGAAAACGTCTGTATACTTCCAAATAACCAATACTATATGTTAACATTGGGTAAAGTTCATAACTTTCAGCCCTCCCCCGGGAACTTCGGGGGATTAAGTCATCCTAAAAGACATACTTATAATATTTTCGAACATGCTGAACAAAATGGCTATCTCAAAATTTTGATCAGGTGACTTTGGGAAATAAATGAGCGTGGGAGGGGGCCTAGTTGCCCTCCATTTTTTAGTCACTTAAAAAGGGCACTAGAACTTTTAATTTCCATTCCATTGAGCCCTCCCACGATATTCTAGGACAACTGGGTCAATACGATCACCCCTGGGGAAAAAAAAACAAAAACAAACAAACAAACAAATAAACACGCACCCGTGATCTTTCTTCTGGCAAAAAATGCAAAATTCCACATTTTTGTAGATGGGAGCTTGAAACCTCTATAGTAGGGTTCTCTGATACGCGGAATATGATGGTGTGATTTTCATTAAGGTTCTATATTTTTTAGGGGGTCTTTCCCCCTTTTTTCGAAAATCAGCCAAATTTTCTCAGGCGGCTAACTTTTGTTGGGTTTGATTAAACTTGATGAAACTTATATATTTGAAATCAACATTAAAATCTGATTCTTTTGATGTATCTATTTGTATCAAAAAAACGTTTTCTAAAGTTTCGGTTACCATTGAGTCGGGTCGCTCCTTACTTACAGTTCGTTACCACGAACTGTTTGTGAAGAGCGGGTATCAAATTTAAGTTAACTGCTACAGTGACACCCGTATAGATAAAAGAACTTTTATTTTGTTAGATTCCCGAAAATTTTGATTTTACAAAGAAATTTCTTTTCTCATTATAACATCTAAACAAATTAGATACTATATAAACTCCCAGGAATCGTCTTTCGGATATTACAACATTTTAAGCAATCAATTAAGTCTAATTAGTCAAATACACAATGAATTTTCATTAATGGCTACTTCCATCAAAATCGATTTATTTCAAATACACCGAAAATCGAGTGGCTCAATTAAAAATTAATTGCAGGTTATTTGTTAGCTTGTAGTTTGCAAACTATTTACTTATTAAGTTTTCAGTGAAAAGAAATGTAAACTATTTACTTATTAAGTTTTCAGTGAAAAGAAATTACTCTATACTCCTTGCGAGAGGCTTAAAACTGTTAAAACAACCACTACAGTTTTGATGGATTAAAAAGACGTTATTTTTGTCACTTTTTCCATTTTAAGCTATTTCTTTGAAATTAAATTAAAAAAATAACAATTCAAGAAATATATTTAGTTTTCACTACATCCAAAGTCCTTTGGCAGGTTATAGGGGTGGGGACACCCTTATTCCTAATGATTTAATTCTTTTAATTTTGTTTCCATTGTTTGTTGTAATTTTGTGTTTTGTTTGCTGTCACTTTTGTATTAATAGTCGTTTTTGCTTGTTGTAGATTTGGCATCTTTTATGAGCCATTTTAAATCTGTTTTGCTTAAAATGTATTCTTTACTATTCAAGGAGGAACCGTATCTTTAAAACCGTATTTTAAAACCTTATTAAAAATATTCTTCTATAGAAAGGAAGATGCTGGACGCACCTTTGTTTCAAAAATTAATTAAATGAATGTTTACTAAAGATACAAATATTCAGACACACGTCCAGTACTTTGCTTATAATTAAGAATTATAATTCGCCACTTGTGGCATTACCGATAATAATACTTTGGAAAAAATTTTGTCCCAAATTCTATTATCTAGAGTTTCAATTATTGCAGCATTCTTAAAGGATTACGCTACTTAGCACGGGTACCTTTACACGGTACGATTACGATTAGCACGGGTACGATTACACTAATAAGTAAACACTACTTAGCACGGGTACTCAATAAGGGAGACAGGAGGTATAGTCCATTTCCTTCCCAAAAGACCGAAATACATAAAAATTCAAATTTTAATATTCAAAAAATAAATATTTAACCCGAAAAAACTTTTTTTTTCATATCTTAGCCTCCATCTCTGGAAAAGTTTTGCAGCCTTTTTTCATCCCAAAAACTTTATAAGGACATCTTTGGTTTTTAGGTACTCTGTCACAACTTACCAGTTTTTTTTTCTCCCCTGTTTTTTTTCCTGGCCATAGAGCCTTACGGGGGAGTTTATATTGAAGTGTATTTTGTTAAGTTTATTAATTGAATAAATTGATTTATTGATTGATTTAAATATACCTTGCAGTTTGCTTCTTGCGGATTTCCAAAAAGTATTTACTTACATAGCTACAAATCATCCATGTACATTGCAGTCGTGTAAGTCTTATGTCAATGTAAGTACCAGGAAATTGATTTAATCTACATTGCTTGTTCAATTTCTCATTGGTTTCATTTGTTTCCAAAATACAACAGGCATCATCCTTGGGTAGCTCCTTTCGAAAGCTCTGAACCTTGCTTCACCCACAAGTCCGTTATAACAGAAGCTATAGACAAGCTGCTCCAAGTACATTAAAGAAAGCAAAGAATAAACCCTAGGAAGCAAACCTTTCCCCTCCTCGTGAAGTTATTCCAATTATATCCCTATTCAAATCATTATTTGACACGAAGAATGTATTAGTCATTTTATTTAGACATTCTACTCGTCACCTAGGCAATATCATCGAATGTCACGTTATCAGACTATGTTGAATATAACAAAAAGTTATATTTTAAATGACATTATATAAACTACGAAATGACTTAAAACAAAATGGTCTTTCTGTCTAGTTTAAAATATGTTTGCTGTTGGCCTTATTTTGATTAAATAAAAAATAAGTTATGTCAGTTGATAGTAAAAAGCCAAATTAAAACTTAAACAAAAATTATTCCGTATTGAGGGGTCCCCCCACCTTCATTAACCATCGCTCTTTACGTTGAAGTTTTAATGTTCTGTAAAAATAATTCTCATTCAAGTCCAACATCCCTTGTGTCTGAGCAGTCTTTCTTAAAGAATTAGGACAAGAAGTCAAAATTTAGTGTAAAGAGCAAGGTTCGAGGCAGCCCCCTTTATATATGGAATGGATTCTGTTCATTTTGAATTTTTAATGTTGATCCCGACTTTCAGTTAAAAAAAACACTTTTTTTAGTCTATTTCTGAGTTCTTCAAATTATTTCCTTATATATCCCAATAACAAATACTACATGTGAACATTAGGCATATTGCTTAAGTTACAACCCTTCCCCCAGGTACTAAGGGGGTCACATCATTCCCAAAGACACATTTATTGGATTTTTCAACAAATCTGAATCAAATGGCTGTCTCAAAATTTTGATGGGATATCTTTGGAGGAAAAGGGGCGTAGGAAAGGTGCTAGTTGCCCTCCAATCTTCTAGGGGAATTTTTATGGCACTTTTGGGAGTTTCTGTTATTAGTGAGCCTAGTCGCTCCTTACTTACAGCTCATTGCTGCGAATTTCTTGATAGTTTCTCACACAACCAAGGCAAAAAAAAAGAAACAGTGAATAAACAGGCATTTGTGATCTTTCTTTGGACAGCAAAAAACGAAATTCCACATTTTCGTAGAGGAGTTTGAAACCTCTACAGTAGCTCTCTTAAATGCCGAACCAGATGGTGAGATTTTTCTTCAGATCGCTTGACTTTTGAAGTGTTTCCCATTTTTTTCAAATCGAGCATTTTCTCTTTTTTTCTGTCCCAAGAAAGCATTTTCGAGCATTTCAAATACGAGCATATGCTCGTATGTTTTGATGGGTAGCTTTGAACTTAATGAATCTAATATATTTTGAACCACCAAAAATAAAAGTATTAATGTATCAGTTGTCATAAAATTCCTCTGTTTTTTAAAGTTTCTGTTACTACTGAACCTTGTTTCTCTTTATTTACAGTTTGTTATCATGAACTGTTTGATGGTTCCTTGCACAACCAGGGCAAAGGGTAAAAGTGCGTGGGTAAAATACGCAGAGGGCAAAATGAGCACTAGAACTTTTGATTTTCATTTGGATGAGCCCTGTTATGATCTTCTACGATCATTAATACAATCAACCCTAGGTAAAAAAAACAAATAAACCCAAATCCATTATCTTTCTTCGGGCAAAATAAATTCTACAGTTTCGTAGGTATGAAAGCTTGAAACCTCTGCACTAGGATTATTTGATATGCTGATTCTGAAGGTGCAATTTTCATTAGTTTTGCTTGATTTTTTGTTTTTTTCTCCCCTTTTACGATAACAGGGCAAATTTCTTCGGGCTCGTAGCTAAAAATTGGTAACTGTAAACTTAATGATTTTTACATGTTTGAAATTAGTATAAAATGTTAATTACTTCGATGGATCTATTGTCATCAAATTTCTGTAATTTAGACTTTCTGTTACTATTGAGCCGATTCTATGCTTAATTACAATTCGTTACAACGAACTGCTTGATTGCACAAACAAATGAAAACAACCAGGACACTGTAGGTTGGATCTGTATTTTAACCGTTTTGCTTGATATCACTTAAGTTCTGGTATGAAAATAAGGTTCTTTTTATGTTCTTAATCGCAACTGTCTTTTGCTGCTTCATACTACCCCTTAAAGAAAATCTAATTAATGCTGGATTAAAATTTACGTCCGCA
The DNA here is from genome assembly GCA_029168905.1 of Artemia sp. Kazakhstan ARC1039. NCBI lineage: Eukaryota > Metazoa > Arthropoda > Branchiopoda > Anostraca > Artemiidae > Artemia > Artemia sp. Kazakhstan ARC1039. Next base: position 60,067 of record JAQQPU010001950.1, on the reverse strand, counting down.
AGCTCTTGGACCAACAGAAAGTAGGGTGCGGGCATGGTCATCCCAAAATTAGGATACGAAAATGGGCTAAGCTTCTTCCATGATTGGGTAGGGCTAGTCCTTGGGCTAAGAGGACCCCAATGCAAAAAGAAAAGAAAATTTAAAAACAAATTGGTACACTCAAAACCGTGCCCGATTAAGGTCCAACAACTGTTTTATTCCTGACGGATTAAAAATAACATCCGTAAATTCCTGCTTTAAAGAAAATTTAGTCTGAGAGGGCTCCCAGGAAATAGGGTGTAAAATAGGGTCTAGACTATTAGTTTTTTGGTCAGCTCAAGATTCATATCTGTAAGTTGTTGGTTCAAAGGAGAATCAATTTACAAAGAAAAATAAACGAACAAAGCACTGATTCGTCCCAATTGGGACCCAAGAAAGGGTAATTTTTTTTCAGGTAAACCTGAAACATGGGTCACTTCGGTCAAGGAGACAAAGGGCCTGCATCAAAGGACCCCAAGGCAGAAACATTGTCGAACAATTTTTTTTTCACCTGAGAATGGGTGGAATAATTGGGTGCCTTCAGGTTCCAGGCCATCTGACATTTTTGGCGAATTGCAGAACAAACACTTCTACGTCGGGTGAAAGTTATTGGACTTGTAATGTATTGATCAGCTCAGACCTATAGACTAAAGGGTTGGTGGTGCTCAAAATTAGGCCCAGAAACCTGTCTCCAACGGTCTTTAGAATTTTATCAGTCTGAATTACTTGAGCGGTCTGAAAGGGTGTCAATGTTTGTCATAAACTCCGAAAAGAAAAAAAAAAATTAAATCCACAACACTAATCAAGGTCTAAAAAGGATAATGGGGCTATGATCCCCTCAGTTCCTCTAAAAGCTAGATCTTTATGTGTAATTTACCGAGAACCTACCAGCCCAATGATTTCCAGCTCTAATGATTACCAGCCCCATTCTACCGATCCTTGACGTAAGCAAGATCGTTCAATACCTCTATTTTGATCTATCTTTATTCGAAACGGAATATTTGCTCACTTGTTTCATGCAATCCAGTAACAAAAACCCTATAGCTTGTCTATGGGATTGAATATATTTTGATTTAGAAAGCCCAATCCAAACCTAATAAAGCTAATAAACCGTGATTTACCTCTAAACTCTTGAGGACTTTACCTTAAAGAAACTGAAGAATAAAGTATCGAGAAAACCATATGTCTTTAACCTTTGGGTTTTGGTTTGTAAAACTTCATCAAAAAAAAGAAGAAGAGAAAATCATTTTCTCTTCAAAATCATTTTCAATCAAAAAAGAAGAAGAAGAAAAACAGGGCCTTGTTGGAATCTCCAGTACAGGAATAAAGTATCAAGAATGTCTTTAACCTTTGGGTTTTGGTTTGTGAAACTTCATCAAAAAAAGAAGAAGAGAAATCATTTTACGAATCAAGATCACAGCAGAGAATTAAACATTTTTTCTTAGAATTAATATCCTTGTGACTTTAAATTTAATTTTACTATTTTATAACATTCACTTTTTTATTTCAAGACCTTTTTCTTTTGACTTAATTTCACCAAATTATAGAAAAATCGATGCCCAAATAGAACTTTTAAGAAGAACGTTGGTCATTTTTGCAGCAATCTTCTTAGTTTGTATGAAGCAATATTTGGAAATTGAGAGTCACTGAATAATCCACAAATTGATTTTCAGTACATTTGACATGACTTTTAAAAAGCAAAAGGTAAACCAGTTTGATTTTTAAATATAATGAAACATAAAAAAGTGAATTCGTGATAGTTTGAGCATTATCTTATATTGGATATTTTGATGATAAAAGAACAACTGCTTACATTATATTTTTAGTAAACCGAAGACAGTACTCTAGTCCTTAAAGGCATCGAAGAGGCGGTAGCCTCACTTTTATTTATGATAATATATGTTATTTTTATGCATGACTTGATTATTAATTTAATTTCTTATCAGCTCAGGTGCCATTTAATCATCCACAGCAACATTTTACATATGAAGTGTTTTCTTTGACTGTTTTGGACCTGACTGTTTTGGATTAGCAACTGTAATTTTTGTTTATTTTAAGTTTGAAGCTTGGTAAATGTTTTATGAACATTACCCAGACACGGCCGAAAAAAGCAAAAAAAAAACCTTGAGTTCAGAAAACCGGTCAAGTAACAGCGGATATCCACACAGACTTGGGACCTCATAACAAACCATAAGAAACTGAATCCAAACTATCTTGGCAAAAATGGTTAATCAACTATAGCCCAGAGCTTGGCATACAAAATGCTGATAGGAAAATATAGGAAAAAGTTCCGGGGCAGACCGATGGACATATATGAACAAAACGATGAGACATGCAGAAGAAGCAGCAAGCCACGGAGATATAAGAACAACGTATCAACTGAAAAAACAGAATGCAAGCAAAGCTTATAAAAATGCATAGTCAAAGATGATGAAGGAAGGCTCCTGACAGACGTGAAAAAAAAAAAAAATGATGGGACAGTTATTTCGAAACTCTATTAAATCGTCTCGAACGTGCAATTCCACCTGACGGAAATTTATGAACGAAAAGACTAGACATGCGGAAGAAGCAGAAAGCTGCGGATGCATACAAACTTTATATCACCTCACCAAAGTAACAGTAGGCAAGCAAAGGCCCCAAAGATGCCCAGTAAAGGATGAACATGGGATGTTCGTGCCAGACGAGGAAGAACAAATGAAATAATGGGGTAGTTATTTCAAAACCCTATTAAACCACTCCAAAACTGCAGTTGCACCTGAAATACCAGATCAACCTTCTCTTAAATCTCTGGACCAGTGATAATGAACCAATGTCTGACAATTTACTTTCAGCAGCAATAAAACCAAAAATGGTATGACCACTGGTGCAGACCACATTTCAACAGAAGTGATCAAAACCAGTCTCTGACAAAATTTTGCTATCTGGTCATTGTACTTCTCACTTCTGTGGTAGACAAAAAGTTTACCAAAATATGTGTGAGCAGGAACTATACTTAAACGGTTAAAGAAAGGAGATACGAAATAATGCGTCAAAAATGGAGGCATCAACTATCTCTCAATCCTGGTGAAGCTCTTTTTGGATATAATACTCGGTACACTCCTAGTTGTCCTTGACTCCCAATTTTAATTAGAAACGTCATGAATTTTGGCCAAAACCATGTTTTGCCACTTTTTCTTTACCCTATACATAAATCTGGAGTAGTCTAACGGATGTAAATAATGCTGGTACATACTTGTCGCGGATTTTGAAAAAAAAAACATCTAATTCAATTGATCGAGAAACCCTGTGAAGAGTCCTGCGATTCTGTTCCATTCCCGAAAAACTATTTTGTCGAATTTTTACCATATACGAAGAAAAAGAATGTTGAGATAAAACCTCTGACGACAACATTCAAAGTGATAACTTGCGTCAAACAAGGCCTTGAGCGTAGGCAGCATCTTGTCTAGGGAATGACAGCCAATTCTGTGATAAAGGGGCTTTTAAATGCTTACCAAGGTCCATTGAATATAATTCCCTAGAAAGTCGGCCTTTAGCATGCTCCATGTTCTACTTTTCCCGCAATACTATAAAGTAATGCAGCCACTATCCTACTTCCGATGTCCAGAAAATATGAACACCGTAAAAATGATTTAACACAAATCACATCACGATTAGATAACAGCTTCTTGTTCCGAGAATTCAAATAAAAATTTTAAAGTTGTGCAATATTAAACATCAAACAGGCATAAAATTGGTCAAAATCGGCACGGTCCACGTTTAGTCAAAGCAACTAATCTCAATATAAAACCTATAGGGGCTTCTGGTGGATTATGAAAACTCTGACAGATAACAGTGTATGTTTTTTAAATGCCTGACCTTGATCAATACTTTTACCAAAAATATCAGATTGAATCACATTTTATGGTGATTAAATCTGGGATTATGTTTAATTTTTATCTGAAGGTCTACGCCCAATTACGAATATTAGAAAATTCGCAAACCAATGTTGTATTTTCCTATTATTTGCCTGTCGTTTGGCAACTTCCGAGACCTGCTATCTTCACTGGTTTGCTGTTAGCATTTTTTCATCCTGCGGGATGAAAAATTCTCATTTTTGGCCGCAAAAAAAGCAGCTTGGATTCAGAAGAAAAGAAATCAGCAGCTCTTTCTGTCTTAGTTGACAAAAAGTTAGTCGGTTTCTCCGGAAGTACCAAGGGTGTCCCTAGAAAAACGCTGCAAGAATACATGACAAAATTGGAGAAGCTGAATACTCTTCTACAAAATCTGGCCCTGAGTTTCTTTAGACCCTGTTACAAAAGATGATAAATGTTTACAAAGGAACAAGAAAAAGGACTAAGCACTTACTTGAAAATAATAGCTGATATACATTTCGAATTTTCTCTCCTAGAATCGCGTAAACTCACATATATTTATGCCATTACTAAAAGTATAACAGTGCCGGATAACTGGAAATGCAAGTTAGTGGAGACAGTGGAGGAATTGCAGGTAAAGATTGGTACCGTGGTCTTATGGATTGCCTTAAAACTCTACAGTAAGAACGCCAGATTATGACGTTACTAAGCTTATGTACAAAGTTTAGGTACAAGCTTATGACGGGCAACTTCTTTCAACAGTCGCAGCGTAGGAGCTTTATTTGACAACCTGGAGCGAGGCATAGATAAAAAAATGTTTCCGACCACAAGAAATTTGGAATGTTGACGAATTGGGTCTCAAAAACATCCACAAGCCTGGTAAGATCATTTCACTCTGAGTTCCTCTGCTTATTTTCCCCTGGAAAATAGTGTCTGGAAATTTTACTCAGGGAGCTTTACCAGGAGCCATCATGATTGTCTCAGAAAATACTTCTGGCTTGATGACTGCCTCCCATTTTTTGCTTTACTTGCAGCATTTTATCAATCAAGTTAAACCCTCCAAACAGTCACCGGTATTTCTGAAAATAGACCACCAGATCAGCCGATGCATCATTCAATTGTTTGATCTAGCTAAAAAATAATGGTGTTGTACTTCTAACTGTCACTATCCACAGTACTCACAAACGCCTCAAGAAAGGATAGTCATGGGGCCCCCTAAGGCCTACTACAACAAGGAAGCTGCAAGTTTTATGACTGCCCATAAGTTTAAAACTATATCAGTTTATAACATTTCTGAGCTGCTGGGGAAATCATATCTAAAGGCTTTCCCTCTTGAGAATATGATCAGTGGATTCTGATCATGTGGGGTCTACCCCAATAAAAAGGTATCTTTAAGGATTATGAGATCCTCCCGTCATATGACTCAGACAAAATGACTACCACATCCAAACTCCTTTCCTTATCTAAAAGTCATGTATGACATTTAGACTCCTTCTTTAACATAGACCCCGAAAATAATTCAGCACAGGTTCTGTCTCTAAATGAGAAGCTGTCTGTTGATGTTCTGTCTCTAAATAGATGGTTCTTTAAAATAGATCTTTCATGCAAACCCCTTTACAAAAGGCTCAACACGACACATCAACAGGAAAAAATATAAAAAAAGTCAGAAGTGCTCATTGGCACCCCTGTGAAAGAACACATTACTGCTGGAACAAAAACTGTATCTGCCAAGAAAGCCCTAGTCCTGGAAAGGAAAAAAGTCAGAGAGAAAAAAAGGCTAAAAAGTAAATGGCATGTTTCTCATAACAAGAGTTGCAGTTGGAGTGATGATTCTGACGTAGATGAGCATGCATACAACAAATCTTCAGAGTCCAGTATGGATGTGAAGAACTTATAATTTGACAGCAACTTCTAATTTAACATCGAGATAGTCAAGGCTGGGTTACTTTTCGGTTGAGCTGAAGACCAAGAAAGAAAATCCTGTTCACCATATTATCCTTATCAAAAAAGTAGCCACTGAAAAACTTAAGGTCCACTTTCTGAAGGAGAGTGGAATAAGAGACTTGGCTCTAACCGACGAGATGGATAGTGTCTTAAAGACAGAGTATAAAATGAATCTGTAAACACTTACAGGTGGAAAATCAAGAATAGTGGAACAGCTTACTTTTGGTTCCTGATCAGTCAATTTATAATTTGAAATTAATACGCTTTAGATTTGTTTAAACCTCGTCAAAATTGCCAAAATAGAAGTTTTACTGTTTCCTTGAGCTCTTTTTTCTTTCTTTTGTCAGGTAGCCGAACGTAAACCAGAGACGGCCGAAACAGTACCGAGGTGGTCCAGGTTTGGCACTTTTGATCAGTTGTATAAAGTGGCTTTCATTTGGAAAAGTTGTGGATTATTTATAATTGTCTTCTTCAAGGATGGTATTGAAAGAGTTACCTTTGTTTTGGCATACTCGACAACTTCTTATCATTTGAACCATTTCCTGGAGAATTACAAAAGTTATAACCTGTCGATCGTGTGCCGGTCTCCTATCGATATATCGGAAGAAAAATTAATATTGACTATCGAAACGTAAACATCGATATAACAAACGATATTTGGAACTTTCTGCTTATTTTCAGCTTTTTCAACCATCTACCAGTGAACATCCAACAGAATTTCAAACAAACTAAAAGTTCTCGATAATATCTAGTGTAAATTTGAAGTTGGGTTACCACAGGTTACCATACTAGCGGGGTAGCTACCCTCCTCTAACCACTTCACTACGCCCATGAACAAGACTGTTTCTTTTCACCTATTCTCTTTTTCCTTGTTGTAGATGACATCTTTCAACAGATAAGTAGACTTGATATCCAAGTTTTCGGCAAGCTTTTTTAGAGCATCGACTTTGCTGAAGATGTAAGGCTTATAGAAGCCAATAAACAGACACTTTAAGAATTCCTCAACAAACTTGCAAAGCAAGTTGAGCAGTTTTGACTATACGTCAACTCCCTAAGGACTAAGTGAATCATCTATGTGAATTATAAGTTTCCCCATGTAAATCCATCATGGGAGATGAAGAAATACACGTAGACCACAGGTGCTTAAAAAGTACAGTTACGCCAATGGTGACGTGGAGAAAGAATTACGGACCAGAATAGCCATAGCCAACGCAGCATATCACAGACTCACACCGTCTGGGTATCTAAAGTATACCCGAAGAAGCTGAAACTTGGGCTGTTCCAGAGAAAAGTTTTATGTGTTGTAAATTACTTAATTGAACGCCTAAGGCTCACTGCGTAACATTCAAAAAGCTTAAAAAACTTTGGTAATAATTGCCTTCATAATAACCTTAGGATAATCAGGAAAGACTATGTTAGAAACAAAGAAATCCATACCCACACAGGCCAACTAGAAATTTCCTCAGTTATGAGACAAAGAAGATGGCAGTAATCATAGACTTTCGATAATGTCCCTCTTCTGGCATTTGAAAGGCATCCGTCAGCGAGGGAGACCAAAAAACATGCTTAACAGGCCGTACAAAAATGACAGAAGAGATTTCAAAACGAGTCTCATACTAAGTGGGAGGACACATACGCAGTGGCTCATAAAAGAAAAGATTGGATGCTGCTTACTCATACCCTGTGGGCCTTAGGATTCACTGGAAGAACTAGGGTCTAAAATCAGGTAAAATAATTTGAAGCAAACGTATCTGAGCGAGACTATAGCAAAGATGAGACAGGATTTACACAGGCACCTTGCTGATGTGGTGTAATATGCTTCCCTTTCTAATATATAGCTCAAGTTTAAGTGACTAAGATTATGATTGGTGGGTAGAATATGAGAAAAAACTAAAAGAAATAGGCAATATAACTACGGTATGATTTTTTGTAAGGGATTCTTTTAGCAATGTTATTCCAGAGTAAAAAGCCTTTTGTTGGTGTCGTCAGGTGCACTTGGTCGTAAGTTGTTTTTTTTTTAGCAATACTGTGTTCCGAATTTCCTTGCTTTGAAAATTTGAAGTTGTTCAGATGTTGATTCCCAAGCAAGTTTACTGGATTCTGTAAAAAAAAAAAAAAAAAAAAAAAAAAAAAAAAAAAATGTAACCGTTTTTTATGTAAGATTAATTAAAAAAAGCTTTTTCTACAAAATAAGTTTTCCAAAGAAAAGTAAAGAACGTCATTAAACCAAAAGTGAGCAAAAATAAAATCAAATAATCTACCAAGCGTGAAACTACCAAAAATCAGCATCGATAAATAAATAAAACCCAAAATGAACAGAAATTACAATAAATAACCGATTCAAACTCAAAACAAGCAGAAATTAACAACAGTAGAACTCAAAACCCCTATGCCTTCCAAGGACAGAAAATGCTCGTAATTTGCACTTTACTGAAAAAATATAAATGTTTTTACTTTTATATCTTTAATAGATCAAATAATATTAACATTTTGACTACTAAATATCAGTATATGTATATTAAAATGACAATACACATTAATTTGGAATTTTTCAGTAAAGTCCAAATTATGTTCTGGCCTTGGGAAGGCATAATGGTTTTGAGCCCTACTCTTGTTAATTTCTGCTCGTTTCGAGTTCGACTCGTTTATTTATTCTAATTTCTATTCGTCTTGGGTTTCATTTATTTATCGATGCTGATTCGTGGTAGTTTCACGCTTGGTAGATTATTTGATTTTATTTTTGCTCATTTTTGGTTTAATGGAGTTCTTTACTTTTCTTTGAAAAAAATTATCTTGTGGAAAGTTTTTTAATTAATTTCTGTTCGTTTTATATTGACATAGTCTTTTCAGGAAAAAAAACTCTTTAAATCTTTTCATTTTTTTCAGACTTTATAGCTTGGCCTGCTATTTCTATGCTGGAGAAAAATTTTCAGCAATTTTTAACAACATAGACCTTTCTAAAAATCTGGACACAAATAGTAGTGTTTAATTTAGTTTCATAACTCCTCTAGTTAACCTAAAATAGAAAACTTGATACCAGTCGCAAAAAAAAATCTGTTTACTTTCTTTGATAGCTTGGATACACTTCCACTATTTTGATTTGGTTAAATTTTAAGAGCAGAAGTAGCATAATACCCTCTGTCGTTCTTGGGATTCTGCTGAGATGCCTTATTGGCAATTAGCATCAACAAAGTGCATTTTGATATAATCTTAAGGCAACATTTAGTTTTAAGGCAACATTTAGTTTTTAAACATAATGAGAAAATGGGATGGCTGGCGTAGGAGGGGGACTATTTGCCCTCCAATCCCTTTCGACTATTAAAAAGGGCATTAGCCCTTTCTATTTTCAATCGAATGAGCCCTTTTCGAAGTTCCTAAGACATCTCCTTCGATACGAAATGCCCTGGTCTAAAAAAAAAAAAAAAAAAAAAAACAGAAAAAAATAATACATTGTATCTACATTGATTTTTACTATAAAATGTCAAGCTTTCCAATCACTTTCGACTATTAAAAGGGCACTAGCTCTTTCAATTTCCGATCGAATGAGCCCTTTTTGAGTTTCTACGGCAACGCTTTCTATAAACTCCTTATATGCGCCCAGGGCATAAATTGCAACCCTTGCCCTGTGGGCTATGAGGGGGTTGTCATCCTCAAAGACCTAATATCCAGAACTTTCAACTACGTTAAACAAAATGGCTATCTCAAAATTTTTATTAGATGTGTTAGTTGCTCTCCAATCAATTTCAACTATAAAAAAGGCACTAGCCCTTTCAATTTCCAATGGAATAATCCCTTTTGAAGTTTCTACGACAACGCTTTCAATAAAAACATTATATGCCCCCATAATAACTTACAACCCTTGCCCTGAGGACTGGGGGGGGCTGTTGTCATCCTCAAAGACCTAATTTCCAGAACTTTCAACGACGTTGAAAAAAATTGCTATCTCAAAATTTTGATTGGATGTGCTTGGAGAAATGGTGGGCGTGAGAGGATGGTATGTTGCCCCCCAATCACTTCCGACTATTAGCGGGCACTAGCCCTTTCAGTTTCCAATCGAATGAGCCCTTTTTGAAGTTTCTGCGGTAACACTTTCTATAAAAACTTATATGCCCCATGGCATAGCTTACAACCCTTGACCTGATGGATGTGAGGGGGTTATCATCCTCAAAGACATAATTTCCGGACTTTTCAACTGCATTGAACAAGATGGCTATCTCAAAATTTTGATTGGATGTGTTTGGGGAAATGGTGGGCGTGAGAGGGGGGTTACTTGCCATCCAATCACTTTCGACTATCAAAAAGGGTACTAGCCGTTTCAATTTCTAATGGAATGATTTCTTTTTGAAGTTTCTACGACAACGCTTTCTATAAAAAAAACTTATATGCCCCCAGGGCATAGCTTACAATCCTTGCCCTGAGGGCTGTGGGGAGAGTGTCATTCTCAAAAACATAACTTCCAGACTTTTTAACTACGTCGAACAAAATGGCTATCTCAAAATTTTGATTGGATGTGTTTGGGAAAATGGCGCATGTGAGAGGGGTGTTAGTTATCCAGTCACTTTCAACTATTAAAAAGGGCACAAGTCCTCCTAGTTTCCAATTGAATGAGCCCTTTTTGAAGTCTCTACAACATCACTATCTATAAAAACCTTATATGCCCCCAAGGCATAAATTACAACCCTTGCCCCTAGGGCTCTGAGGGGGGTTATCATCCTCAAAGACCTAATTTCTAAAACTTTTTAACTACGTTGGACAAAATGGCTATCTAAAAATTTTGATTCAATTTGTTTGGGGAAAAGGTGGGCGTGAGAGCGGGGTTAGTTGCCCTCAAATTACTTTTGACTAACAAAAAGGGCACTAGCCCTTTGAATTTCCAATCGAATGAGCCCTTTTTCAAGTTTTTACGACACAGATTTCAATAAAAACCTTATATGTCCCCATGGCATAACTTACAACCCTTACCCTGAGGGATGCGGGGGGAGTGTCATCTTCTTGAATATAATTTCCGGACCTTTCAACTACTTTTAATAAAATGGCTATCTCAAAATTTTGATTGGATGTGTTTAGATAAATGATGGGCGGGTAAGGGCTGTTAGTTGCCTTCCAATCACTTTCGACTATTAAAAAGGACACTAGCCATTTCAATTTCCAATCAAATGAGTTCTTTTTGAAGTTTCTACGACAACGCTTTCTATAAAAAAACTTATATGCCCCTAGGGCATAACTTGCAACCCTTGCCCTGAGGGCTGCGAGTGGGGGTTGTCATCCTCAAAGACCTAATTTCCAGGACTTTCAACTACTTTGAACAAAATGGCTATCTCAAAATTTTGATTGGATGTGTTTGGGGAAAAGGTGGGCGCGAGAGGGGGGTTAGTTGCCCTACAATCACTTTCGACTATTAAAAAGGACACTAGCCCTTTGAATTTCTAATCGAACGATCCTTTTTTGAAGTTTCTACGACAAAGCCTTATAAAAACCTTATATGCCCTGATGGCATAACTTACAACCCTTGCCCTGAGGGCTGTGGGGGAGTGTCCTCCTCAAAAACATAATTTATATCTGGAAATCAACTACGCTGAACAAAATGGCTATCTCAAAATTTTGATTTGATGTGTTTGGGGAAGTGGTGGGCGTGGAAGGGGTGTTAGTTGCCTTCCCATCACTTTCGACTATTAAAAAGGGCACAAAGCACTCCAATTTCCAATCAAATGAGACCTTTTCGAAGTTTCTGTCCTAACTCCTCCGATACTTAGTGCCCTGGTCTAAGACCAAGAAAAAAAAATAGAAAATAATAATACATTGTGCCAACATCGTTCTTTACTTAGGCAGCGCTAATGCGCTACCTATGATGCGCTGCCTATGATCCCGAAGTCTCCAAGATCACTGTCACATTACTTACAAGAAGTATATTTAATTTTCTTACTATTTATAATAGCATATTTTTATCCATAATATATTAGTTTATTAGTATTTCTTCTCATGTGTATAATACTACTACGCTAACTATTACCACCATACTGCAGAATCAAACAGCCTTAGGCCAACACAGCTGCGCAGTCTCTTAGTCCTTCCCGATGTATTCAAGGCTTCCTCCTTGACTCCTCCCAAGAGCAGTTTCTAAGATCACTGTCACATTTACTTACGAATCGCTTATTTAGTTTTGTTACCTAATCTATTCAAAGCTTCCCTCTTTACATACTCTCAAGAAGTTTTAATACCCTTTAAATTCTTTCTTACCACCTCTTTCCAGTCCCTTCGGGGACGAACTGCTTTTTCTTTGGCCCTAGACGGATCAATCAGTTCGTGGTAACAAATTGTAAGCAAGAAGCGACATGGCTCAATAGTAACCGAAACTCTGAAAAAAGAACTTTGACATCAACAGATACATTAAAAGAATTTGCGTATTATGCTAATTCAAAATATATAACATCCATCAAGTTTAATCTTACCCATCAAAAGCTACGAACCTGAAAAAACTTTATTGATTTTAGGGAAAGGGGGAAACACCCCTAAAAATGAAGGAATCCTTATGAAAACTACACCATCATACTAGAAGATCAGGAGAGGGTCTTATTTTTTTTTAAGTCACAAGAAAAAACACGGATGCGTGTTAATTTGTTTTTTTCTTTCTTTTTTTCCAGGAGCTATAGCATTGAACAACTGATACTAGAAGATCAGGAGAGGGTGCATTCGAACGGAAAATAAAAGTTCTAGTGTCTTTTTTAAGTGACCAAAAATATTGAAGGGTAATTAGCCCCCCTCCCATCCCCATTTTTCCCAAGGTCGTCTGATCAAAATTTTGAGATAGCAATTTTGTTTAGCATAGTTCAAAGATCAAATAATTACACCTCTAGGGGTAACATGATCATCCACAGACCGTAGGGAAAGGCCTGTCAGTTATGAAGTTTGCCCATTATCTGCATATAATTTTTGTTATTGGGAACTATGCAGAAAATTTTCGGAGAGGGATTTTGTGCTTGGGCTGGGTTTCCATGGGGAAGGAGATTTCCAGGAGTAGACTTTCCAGAGAAAACTTTGCATTTGAGGGGTATTTGATAGAATCCCTATAAGAAATTCTTTTTATTTGTCATACTTTCTCTTTGCCAACTCAATTTTGCATGTGTAGATGTTCCAGGGGAACTGACAGGGGGGATTTTTCAGGGGGTTTGAATTCCAGGGAAAATATTCCACAGAAGGGGGGGGGGGGATTTGCGGAATGATAGCATTATTCACTCTTGTACAGTTATCTGGTATACCATGCAAGGATAGGACCGTCATTAAATTCTTTCTAGCGTCTGAATGTAATGCCTGTTAAAACTCTGTAAAATTGTCAAATTTCTTGCTAAACAAAATCTGTTGAAAGCACTCTTCATTTAATTACTAATTTAACACAATTCCTCCTTCAAGCACTACCTTCTCCAATATATTTAAAATCATATCAGGTTCTCCCTCGTTATTTAGTTTCATAGGTTAAAACGAATTCTACACTTAGTTTTGGCAGGCCTACCCAGTTTTTTTCTCGGCTGTTAAAAGTTAAGACTTTCAGGAAAAGTTTTTTTTAGGGTGGGGGTGGGGGGTGGGGGGGCTTTACTTTTTGAGATTAGGTGAAAATTGCAATTTTTTGAGGTCCTTAAAACAGTATACGCTATGCTCAAGGTCGTATCAAGAATATTTGCTTGGGAGGGGGTCCAAATTTCTTTAAAAGTATTTTTCCGTTTTAACATGTCGAACAATTTTTTTTTGGAAGAGGGTTCACTCCCGATAACCCCCCTCCTAGACATGGCCTTGGCTAAGTTTTTTCCCTTTTTTATGCTATCAGATCTTTGGCTAGTCTGGGTTATAAACTAATAGTTTTGATTGTAAAATATGCCGTTCCACCATCTAATAAGATTAAAAGGTTTTTGATAATATTTTTCAGAATTAAGAATGTGTTTTTTTTTATATCGGTGATCTGCAAGTTTATAATCTTTTCTTTCACGACTCCAATATTTAAATTTTTCCAATATGGATAGTTACTGGAAAACATCTGTGTATATTTAAACTTCGTACTGTGCAGGATTTTTAAATGTTAAACAATACTAAGGACATAATTGGCCTTCCAGGTCCAGTGAACATGGCCAATCATAAATCTTTGAAAAACTTTCATTTCGGGTCTCAAATGGCCCATAGAACTCATAGACTATTGGAATTCTTCTTTTTCCATCCCTATTTACCTTAGTTCTGCCTTAGGATGGATGGATGATAGACTATTAATCAACAAGTGAATTGACATCATTTTTATACAATTTTGAAAAAGGCTTTTGCCAGCTTATTAGTTTGTATTGCCAGCTTCGATTAATTTGAATTGTCGATGACAACGAGGTTGAAATGAAATTGAAACATACACAATTGACTAGTACGGTTGCTGTTTCATGAACAAAAGATAACCATCTTAAAGATGAGAGTAGAGACGAGTCTCTGGGGCCTGTATTCCAATAAAGGAACTCATTTCATATCAGCAGGAGGAAACTTCTCGTCAAGTCTCTTTTTTTCAAATAATAACAAATTAAGTAGTTAAACATGACCTTTAGAAATCAAATCTAAAAACTGTACATCTAAAAAATAAGACAAAACTGAAAAACAAGAAAGAAACAAAAAACAACAAAAGCACATTTCCTCCTGCTGACATAGGCTAAAGCACCTACAAAATGAAGCAGAAGACGTGTTTGAACAAGAAAATTTAATTCAATGAGCCAAGAAAATCATCTTTAACTATATCCATAAATAACTCTAAGAAAAATTATATCTAAACAAATTCAATGATGTAACATCTATTCAATTGCAAGTTGTAGAGAACATATCAAAACAAAGCATGCACATCAACTTCAAACATAATTTGAACTATAGGAAGAAGCACTTAAAGAATATATCAGGATAAAACAAATGGAAAAACATTCCAATAATTTTATTTGCCAAAAAAGGAAGAAGCATTAATTCCACAAAATCGTAGCCAAAGGTGTTGAACTATTTAACGATTAATTTAACGATTTAACGATTAGCTATATTCGTTGGAAATCGTGATTCGTTCAGACGTTAAATCAAATAGATCCAGAAAACAAACACAGAGGAAAATTATATATGAAAATACTTATTATTTTATTGTAGTGATCAGCAATTATTTCTTTAACATAACTCTTATTAATTTTTTCATATCCTTCATCTTGTAAATTTAAATGAAAGAAGTAGCTTGGTTTTCTTCCATTAAAACTTAATGTCTATTTCATATAATTACATCTCAAATCTGCCTCAAAGAATTACACACAAAATGACTTGATTAAAAATTCCAGAAGGGAAAAAAATTGCCCTTTTTACCTTAGTAAATGGAAAAAATGCTCCTTTTTAATATTGCAGAAAGGATTTTTATGTTGTGTTTGAGACGTTTAAGCTGCATATTTAATAATTAGAGGTCCTAGATATTAAAAATAGGGAACTGAAGAGGATCTTTCCATAAGAACAGTTAAAAAAGTCAAACACATTCCACAGTACATTATACAATGGAAAAAAAAAAAAAAATTAAAATGGACTCGTCAGAAATGAAGTGTGCTACGTTCTTTTCTTTTATGAAATGTGATTTTTGTATTCCTGTTATTGTTCTGGCGGTAATTATGATTTAAAATAATCATCAACCAATACTCGAAGATTGTAGATTCTTCTGCGAATAAAAATCAATTGAAACAGATGGAGGGGTATTAGTTCCTACAGATGATGGTATCGGTCTCCTACCCTTTATATTTCTTTTAATACATTCAGGGCAAATAAGACCTCAAGAGAGCCTAAGTTAATAAAATTTTTGGCCCCTAATAATGCAAGTTTTAAATAAATACTGAAATAAGTGCATAAAGAGCCAAAATCTGAGGTATATAATATGATTTCTAAACCCTCATAACAAGGCCAATCCAGCTTGATAGATCAAGCTTATATATTTTGATCCTGCTGCAAAGAAATAAAACTTTATCTACGCTCTTTTACCATCGCTGAAATTAGAAATTAATGTTAATTTTTGTTCATACAACAGAATGTGTGTTTTGGAATACATCAAAAGTTATGATAAGATTTAATTCAGATAAGACTCAACCTACACAATCTTAAGAAACAAGTACGAGTCTCAGATAGGATTTATGAGTAAAATACAAAGCAAAGTTTACGTTAAACATAAAAGAGAAAAAAAACTTTAGTGAAGTTTGACCTTTGCTGATGATATTGAGAAGGCAGGTAAAAAACAAAAACTTATCATCCAGGTATTGATCACATGAATATAAAATGGATATGGTAATATCTTATTTACTTAATACTATAATAATTACTTGATCCAAAACATATTTTTCTTATTGTTTATATTTACTGTAATTGTTTATTATGCATTTGGCACTGTTTTAATTGGATGTAATAAGTGCTTTTTGACAGGTTTGTTCAACATAAAAATTTTTAAAAATGCTTCTTCCTATAATAACAGCTAAAACACTTGTACATACAAGGAAAACTCGAAATGACAAATAACCCTAGATAAGGCACTGTCAGCTTCTAGGGTATTGCAAAAACTAGTAACGGTCAGCAGGAGGATAGAATCAAGCTGGGCAGACTTTGACAACATCAACAGCAACAGATATTCAAAATTATTAACCACCAGGTGAACTGCAGCACCAGTCATACGCTTTTCTCTTTGAAATAATGGACTAATGGTATTGGAAATCCGAAGTGTGTAAAATTTCAGTCTATTAAAGTTATGTTCTCTATTTACAATCAATCATTCTGATTTTGTTTGCCAAAGGGTAAAATACTGACTAAAAAGAATGGAGCACTGATCAGAATTCAAGCGTCTTTCATCTTCAAAGGATTAAAAGTTTCATATGTTATACAGCTTGAAGGTTCATGTTTCGTCATTTTAAGTTAATATAATTTAATATACTAAAGGATACTAAATCACAAAAAATAAATCATGAAGCCTAGGCTCGTAAGTTGTAGAACATATACCTTTGACTCCATAATTAACAGAGCTTTGCTTGAAATGCAGGTTCTGCTTCTTTAGTTACTTACTTGTTTATCGGCATTTGATTCGAGTTTCATTTTGATCAAACAAATTTTCTACTTTCTATTATTGTTGTTTTCCTGGGAGGGGTGGATTAAGATTTTGAAGGCTTTGGGCTGTAGTTTTTTATTTTCAGGCAATGAATAGATAGCTTACATTGTATATTAGTCGGTGACACCCCACTGATTTTTTGTTTTTTTGTATTTTGTTAATAATGGGGTGGGAGGTATAAAATAGGGAAGTCTTTCATTGGTATTGCTGAGGTGGTTCCTGGCAAATAAAACTAAATATTGTATGTATTTTCTTCTATCTCTCTTACTATCTTTTCCCCTTATTTTATCTTGTATTTTTCACCTAGAAAAACCTAATAGCATAATCTGAAAAATAAATTAAGCAACCAACGGTTTATTACTTGATTGAGGAAAACAAAATTTGATTTTTCACAAGGAAGAGTTGTATATTTTATTGGGTCATATCCAGCATAGTATTAAAAAAATGATGATAAAGTAGGATTTACATTTGAATGGCTTGTCATCACAAAATAAGGGCAATAAAAACAATCATTTAAATTATTCAATGCCCCAATGCTTTGTGAAGGCTCTCTATTTTTTCTTGATTATACATTCAATTTCCTTACCTTCTAGTTGATAAAATTGATAGAGGGAGTCCTGTCACTTTTTAAGATAAAAGTCTAGGCATATACAATTTAATATCTCTAATGATCTCTAGAATCTTTTTAGACTAAACAACTAAACCTGTTGAGTAAATTTTCCAGCACCAGATATGTGGCAGGACCACCTGAGAGATTGATAGAGCCTAAAAATAACTGATGATTGAATTTTATTGTAGGACAAAACCCCTCTACTGAATTCTCTAAGACCCAGAGGCAATTTTAGTTACATTGATCTGTAGTAGTACACTATTTTGTAGGTAGCTGAAGATTTCATTTCCACAAAAATTAGTTGCAGAAATAAAAATCCGTCCTAGATATTTTTTTGAAAGCGTACAACTGGTGTTTGCAGAAAAAGTGTAAAAGATTTTGAAGCTAAAGCTTCGTGAAAAAACGAGACTTGACGTTCAATAGTGACCTAGTAACACTCTACCTGTCACTTTACTTGTGCTTAAAAATTGCTGCTAGTGAGATGTCAGATAACAATACACAGGTCAAAATAAAGCACTATTTTTATATATATTATTGCTGAAATTGGATAATTAGTCTGGATCCAATTTATCACAATATTTATCAAAGAGAAAAAAAGAAATAAAAAAATTTCAATTTAAACTGGCTTAGAGGTAAAAGTAATATATTTTTAGCACGAAAACTATATCAAAAGAAAATTATGTTGGCGAAAAAATTGAAGTTGGATATTGTATAAACTGTGGCTTTAATCTATTCAAACGATATGACCAATAAACGTCGTTATTTTAAAGATTCTCGAGTGTTATGGTTTTTAATAAGCTGATAAAGATTCGCCAAAAAGAGAATATTTGATATTAGTTTTGAAAGCAAAATACTTCACAGACCCAGAAAATGATCGAAACAATCATCCTGCCTAGAGTTAAAATTTTCATAGATGTATCTTCCTTCAAGTATAATTACTAATAAATGGACTGTAATTGCAAATAGTAAAATTTTAAAACTGCAGGTACAAAATTGCGACTATGAATTCATTGATTTGAAGCTTTTGCGATAGTAAAAACTTAAATCCATTCTGCATAGCTTTTAAAATCAGTGATTCATATAAAATTTATTCAAATAGGAAATCATTTCTGGTTTTTATTAAAAGATTCTATTTGCTTATTAAGTCATTATTATGTAAACGAAAAAATTTAGATATAAAGTCAAGTAGGGTGAAAGGGAAAGGTTTAGTAAGAAATAAATGCATGGTAATGCACTTGATATTACTTCGAACCACTGGAAGAAATCCCTAATTCCACCTACTCCCATGCCCTTATGGCTCAGACTCATGTGCACCTACACCTATAACATTCACTTTTTTATTTATTTTAGTTTTTAGTTATTAATTTCAAGTTACTCCATCTGAGTCAATTAAAAAGCTTTGTTGTTCATAATGCCTTTAATTCTAAAAGTGACATGATACTTTTAATGAAACAATCTTCTGTCGTTAGAGCTAACTTTTTGTTTGAGGAATTAAAAATGTTTCCCGTAATCATTTGCAGCTACCGCGAAAATTGACTCTTTCAAATTTATGAGTCTAAGTCTCATGGTGTATTCCTTCTAAAGATGACACATGAAAAAAGCCAATATTTAAATATTAAGAGTAAAAATAATTTTGATAACCAGAGGTTCGTTAAAATGGTATTATCTCTATTAGTACATCTCTTTTCCTAACACTGGCACTACTTTGTTTCACCAAGAGATACATTCTATTCTAATAAAGATTCGGTTTCTAACTATTTTTAAATCAAAATATTTCGAAATTTTTCCTACAAAAACTTCATCATTTACCTTTAATATTGAAAATATTCTATGAATTTCAGAAAATAAACCTCTTGAATCATATTATTCGACAGATGAAGCACAGAAAATTTGAAAGCATTGATATACGCAAAAATTAGCTTAGTAATGAGAAAATTTGCAATATTTCTATGAATAAAAGGTTCTATCGACGTAGAACGGAAATACCGTGAGTTAATCTATGGTATTCATTCTGGTCCTTGTAGTTATTTATTGTAAACCTATTTCTTGCTTGATCTATATTTCGAGTTATACTTACCTCTCTCTTGGAGAGGGGCAGAACCTAAATCCTCTAAAATTTTTCTAGATCTACTTGGCATGTCCGGTAAGATTGGCATCGCTAAAAAATCACTTGTAAGCTCTTGATCACTTATGCCTGGAGAATAGTCAAACCTATCTCCGTAATCTTCACGAAATGTCGATGCTAACCTCTCCATGCTCCTTTCTTCTTCAAAGCGAGATGAACTGTGTCCTCTTGATAGACCAATATCATAGCGATTTGGAGAAGAACCAAGCAAATTCATGGATGAGCTACCATATTTAGGTGGCGATACACCTGTTAACTCATAACGTGGAGAGGTTAAGTAATTACCATCACGCATTTTTGAAACTTTATAAAGTTCATCATGCAATCTAGAGCTTTGATCCATTTGCATTCGTCGCCTCACTATTTCTGCTTTAATCCGTTGCTTTCTATCACGGGAAAAGAAGTCATCTTCTTCTCCCACATCTTCGTCACTGCCATAAGGAGAAGGATGCCAAGATCGGGGTTTGGATATTCCCCGGGAATCTCGCTGTCTTCCAAGAGAATCCAGGCTACTCCTGCTGCGTGTTTCTCCGAAATAATCATAAACACCGCTTTCACTGCTTCGTCGACCCCTAGAAATAATTATATTATATTAATAATATTATATTATATATATTAATGCTATATTTATTAGTTTCAAGAGCAATATTTTGTTTAATGAAGTCATATCTACTATCCCGCATAATAGTCAGTAAAAGGGGATGAGCAATCTGTCCTTCCAGTAATATCCTCTAATACACTGTAAAATGATACAGGCTATACAGTCCATAAAAAACTCAAAATATTTTAGCCTGTTCATTCTGCAAGTCTAGCAGTTATGTAGTATTGCATTGATGCATCAAAACCGTTTTTTATTTATCTAAAAATTAAGATATGGAATGGACATTATGCATGCATACACTTCAACATGGTCTCTCCCGTCAGGTTCTATGGCCAGGAAAAAACAGGGGAGACACAAAATGAAACAAATACATAAAAAAGGCATTTTCAACATAATGAATTCACATCTTCAGAGACTCAACTAACGTAAAAAAATCAGCCATACACCTGAAAAGTCCCCAAAATCACAACCTAGGCAGGGGAGTACCACATGATTTCAAATTACTTCAAATTACATATTGCATAAGCCACGAGAGGTTCAATCTACCCATATAATTAGTTATCTCGGTAAGTTCCAACCAATCACTCATCTTCAGCTGGGAAAACAATCAAGTTCTGAGTACTTTTATTTATGAACAAATTTACATATAAGACATAAACAAGATCCATAATTCAATCGCCCAACTTAACAATTCAAAAAATCATCAGCTAGGAAGGGGAGTAGCACATAATTCCAACAACTAAAATAAACATCTGGCACAATCCAGAAACATCAACTCCAAGGAAAACGGAAACAAACTGAATTTCATAACATGTTTTTTGGATATACCAAACAAAGAGGCAGCTCCGTGCAAACTCCGGGAGATAGCTCCATATTATGTCGCAAGCTATCAGAGGGTTGAATTCAGACCACATTTATAGAGTATAAGGAATCTGTAAACTATGGGAAGTGTGGAAATGATAAGTCAATTGCTCAAAAATAAAAGACATATAACTACATAGGGTACCAGGAAGCTGGCCATGTAACTTAAAAGAATTAGAAGAAACCCAAGACAGAAAGAAAGATATTTCAAGTCAGCAAGGGCTTAAGCAGGAAACGGTTAGTGTCCTGCATGAGAGTAGTTGCTTTATCATAAGGATGCTTGAAAGAAAGATATTCATCAAGTAAGATGCTTAGGAATTGAACGCATCGATTCTTAGATGTACTAAGGGAACTCCTCGATACGTGCATTTTATTTAAACCAGAGCAAGCTTATAAAATTCTTGAAAAAATGAGGAAACATGACTATTCAACATTTAAGGGAATATAGTTAATATTAAACCACTGAATGACTCTTTAAAAAAGGGCAATCATCATCGGATGGAGATTTAAAAAAAACGAAGTTTTTCTGAAGGAAGTAAAGAGCAAAATTGAAACTTAAAACGGACAAAAATAGGGACTTCAGTAATAAAAACTTTGGTTGAGTGTTTCAAAAGAGCTGCAGTGCGTAACAGAGCCTATTTTTCAAGAAAACGTTGCAGGTGCCTCCTTTATTAGGTAATCCAACCCTGTCCTGTTTCTGCGGAAACAGCCCTTGACAACAAATCAAGTTTCTCCCTCAGAACTGCAAAGTTACCAAGTTGATGCTAGAACTAGCCCTTTGGGTCCTAATTCAGAACCCCTCAAGTGATACCAACAAAGTTATAATAGCCCCCTGCAAGAAGTGATACTCACATTCAGCCATATGCATAATGCATGACTTGTAGAGATGGACAGATGTACAGATTCTCAGGAAGAAGAATCACACCCAGTAGAAAGATAAGAGGATCGAAAACAAAATTTTCAGTTTTGTTGATTGCCTAACTTGTAAAGATTCGGTCAGGATGGGAACGCGAGGCCTTCGATCGTAAGATTAATAGCTCCTAATCTTTGAACGCATTCAAATTGATCATCCAGGTATCAGAACTCCTTTCCATTACAAGGAAATCCAATTGCAGGGATGGGGAGGCTTGTCAAACAGTACGTGGTAACGAACTGTAAGTCGGAGCAACCCGGCTCAATAGTAACCGAAACTCTAAAAAAAAGAAATTTTTATATCAATAGCTTGCCAAAAGAATTGGATTTTTGTGCTAATTTTAAATATATAATTTTCATCAAGTTTAATCTTACCCAGCAAAAGGTACGAAACTAAGAAAATTTGCCTTATTTTTGAAAAAAGGAGGAAACACCCCCTAAAAGTCATAGTATCTTAATGAGAATCCCACCATCAGATTCAGCGTATCAGTAAACCCTACCGTAGAGGTTTCAAGCTTCTGTTTGGACAAATGTGGAATTTTTTATTTTTTGCCAGAAGAAAAATTACGTATGGTTATGTTATGTTGTTTATGTTTGATGATTTTTGTTGGTTATGTTGGTTATTATTTGATGATTATGTTGTTTGATGTTTGTTGGTTATGTTATGTTTGTTGGTTGTTGGTTATAAGTGTTGGTTATGCTGGTTGATGCATGTTGGTTATGTTTGATTGTAATGTTGTTGTTAGTTGGTTATGTTATGTTGATGTTTGTTGGTTATGTTGGTTGCTGTTGGTTATGTTGTTTGAAGTTTGATGGTTATGAGTGTTGATTATGTTGATGTTTATGGTTGTGTTGGTTGTTTTTTGACGGTTATGTTGTTTGATAGTTATGTTTTGTTGCATGTAATTATTGATGGTTAATGGTTAAGATGGTTATGCTGTTTGTTGGTTATGTTTGATGTTTGTTGGTTATGTTTGATGGTTTTGTTGGTTATATTGTTTAATGGTTTTGTTTGTTATGTTGGTTATGTGATTTGAGGGTTATGTTTGTTGTTGTTTGATGGTTATGTTGTTTCTTGGTTATATTATGTTGACATTGTTTGATAGTTATGTTATTATGATTCTGTTTGTTGGTTATGTTCTTTGAAGTTTTTTGTTGTTGGTTATGTTTGTTGTTGGTTTTGTTTGATGGTTATGTTTGTTGTTTGATGGTTGTTGGTTATGTTTGATAGTTATGTTGGTTGTTTGATGGTTATGTTTGTTGGTTATGTTTGATGGTTGTTGGGTATGTTTGATGGTTATGATGGTTGTTGTGTATGTTTGATTGTCATGTTTTGTTTGTTGGTTGTGTTTGATGTTTGTTGGATGATGGTTATGTTGGTTATGTGGTTTGATATTTGATGGTTATGTTTTGTTAGATGTTTATGTGGTTTGATGGTTATGTTGTTCGATGTTTGTAGGTTATGTTGTTTGATGATTATGTTGTTTGTTGCTTATGTTAGTTGTTTTGGATATATTGGAAAATAAATGCTGTTACTAGCCAATGCCACCCCTTTTTTCTAGGCAACACACCCCTGTTTATTTCTGTGAGAGCCCTGTTTCTAAGCAAAATTCCCAGATGTTTCAATTAATTGGAATGTGGTCGGGATAATACACAAGTTCAATTAACAAGGAGAATGGAGCCCCTCGCACCCGTACAATGCAGTCAGCTGTTTCTAGCAGACCGCTCTGAGCTCACAGTAGACACCCCCTTTGTATTTGAAGCGCATGTTACATCACACAACACACCCCATGCTTTAAAGGGTTAGATACTTGGAGATACCACCCCCTCAAGCCGTGTCACCTACGTAAGACTCCGTGACACAACTCCTGGACTCCTATGATGTCACACGACTTAGCCCGTTTCAAAGGGACATGTCTAATATGATTGACACAATTTTATGTCCCCGTGAGTCAGGAACCCATGAGGGAATCCCAGCTTGTAACGTAACGACAGCTCACAACTTACGTAATTATTGTGCAACAGTGTCACGTAATACTTTTTTTCGCCCGAAACCCCAAAAGCGCTTTTTCTTCATTAACTTAATGGCGGCACACACTTTATGTAAGGTCACATAATTATTGTGCAAGACTGTCACGTAATTCTTTTTTCGCCCGAAAGCTTCAAGATATTTTTGAGATGTTTCATTTTTTCGCTAAAAACACCTTTCATATGTTTCGTTCTTTTTCTTTAGTTCTTGATCCCGCCAGGACTCGAAAGATCATCCCCATCTAATGGCTTTGTGCCTTAACTGGAAGGACTAAACTGCTATTCCCTGTATTTTAAATATTCCAAAATTAGCCTGCTGTACGACACATAAGATTCCATATTTTTGGCGAAAACACTAGAATGACGTATTACTCACCCAATTTGATAACCTCCAGGAGACAATTGCTGTCAAGGTATTAATAGCAATACAGACTAAGGAGTGGTTTAATTGAGTAATCTCCTTAATCATTTGTGCAAGACTGTCACGTAATACTTTTTAGCCCAAAACCCTAAAGATATTTTTTTTTCTACGTTTCATTTTTTCGCTCGAAAGACCTTTCATATTTTTCGTTCCTTTTACTCAGTTCTTGACCTCGCCAGGACTCAAAGGTCATTCCCATTTAATGGCTTCGTGCCTTAACTAGAAGGACTAAACCGCTATTCCCAGTATTTTATATCTGGAACCATTTTAACAAGAAATGTCTGAAAAGTGTTCAGGGGGGGGGGGGCGATGACAGAGGGGTTTTGTAGGGGCAGTAAGAGTGTGATACTACGGCGCGAATTACTTTCGAAAATCTGAATGAATAACTTGAAGTAAAACTTTTAACAAGAAATACCTGAAAAGTTCCATTTGGTTAAAGTTCCATGGTCAAAATCGGTCCATTTGACCATGGACCGCCCCGAGACCCCTTGATGACAACTTCAGACCGCCCCCAGACACGATTCATAAAAGCAAACTGCCAATTAAAACTTGGTTTCTGGAACGTAAGGACCATGGCTCAATCCTTGAAGACAGAACAGGTCCTAGAAGGAATTTAAAGTCATGGTTTAGACGATCTGGCTCTGTTGGAGGTCCACTGGACTGGTGCAGGAAATCAAAACCTCAAAAAAGGATTCATAATCCTGCACAGTGGCACCGACAAAAAGAAAGAGGCAGGCGTTGCCATAACGCTGTCAAAATTGGCGTTTCGAGCCCTCATAAAATGGAATCCTATAAATGAGAGGATCATCGTAGCACGTTTCGCAAGTAGCCAGGCAAAACTAACAGTAGTCGCATTCTATGCGCCAACTAATGATGCAGACGAAACCTCAAAAGACGACTTCTACAACACCCTGCAAGCCGTTGCCAAAGATAGCCCCCGTCACAATCTCGTCTGTTTTGTTAGTGACTTCAATGCCAAAGTGGGGAGTGACAAGTCATACTGCCTAGGTTCTTGGGAGCCAAGGCCTTGGCGAAGTAAACGAGAACGGGGCGCTGTTAGTTGATTTTGCGATAACAAACGACCGTATCATAGGAGGAACCTTTTTCAGGAACCTTTTTCATCCATAAGCATTCATGGAACTCCCCAGACGGAAGAACACATAACCATATTGACCATATCTTGATCAACAAAAAGTGGAAATCGAGCCTCCAAGATGTAAGAGCCTATAGAGGAGCCGACGTTGCTACAGACCCTGCCTTGATGATTGCAAAGCTAGCTCTCAGCTTGAAAGCCACGTAGAAAACCCAAAACAAAGAAAGTCCTGCCTAAGACTTAGATAAAATCTCCAACACGAAAGTGCAACACTAGTTTACTATGCAGCTAACAAATAGATTTGAGGGCCTGGCCCTAGACCTGGACAATGCTGTTAGCGTGGAGATAGCCTGGACCGCCCTAAAGGAAACCTATAATCAGGTAGCCAAAGAAACAATTGGGCACAAAAAGCGACCTAAAGACGAGTGGCTATCTGATCAGACGTGGACCCTTATTGAAGAACGTCGAAAACTAAACTTCGTTTGTTAGATAGAGGGGACAACATTGACACAGTACTGAAAAATCAGCTATACCGAGACCAAGACAAGCTAGTGAAAAAGAGTGCAAGAGGGGATAAACGGAATTTTTTCAAAGAAAAGGGCAGCTATGGCGGAAGAAGCAGCCAAACGTAGTGATTCTCGAGCCGTCTACAGAACCACTAATAAAATCATCGGGAAACGTCGTAACCTTAATCGACCAGTGAAAGACGTAAATGGGAAGACAGTCACAGCCCCCGATTAAATCTCTGAAGTTTGGGCCTTGCACTTCGAGAAATTACTCAACAAACCCACCCCCCCCCCCCCCGACACAGCTGATATTCCCACAACACCGATTAAGTGACATGTATTGTAGTCTCACGATATATTTTATTGTGTAAAAATTTAACTCTAATATCAAAGGGGAAGGGTGGAGGGGGCGTATTATGATGATAGTGTGAAATCTAACATCCCACTCGAAGAAATTAACATTTTCATTATGAGTCCATTATAAATATCGCTTAAAACGCTTTAAATCTATATCTAATAATACTCCCCCCCCCCTACCCCCTGGACTGCATGCCAGGAGCGCTGAATTTTTATAATACACGGTTCTTTTTTTTGCGTAAATAATGATATGGCTTTTTTCACCTTTTATTTTCTATCGTGTTTTTTAGCTGTCTTTTTTATTTTTAATTGCTTGTCAATTTGTTTGAACCTACATCTCTTGTCTACGCACTGACGCCATTACAGTCTGATTCTTAATTAGATACGTTGTTTACTGAGTGTTTAAGATGCCTCCGACAATCGTGAGTCCCGCCGATTGTGAAGTACGGGCGGTTATACGATTTCTTAGTGCTAAAGGCGTAAAACCGATCGATATTCATCGTGAGATCTGTGAAGTTTACGGACAAAACATTATGAGTGATGGAATGGTAAGGAAATGGGTGAGAGCACTTAAAGATGGCCGCACAAATGTGGATGATGAAGAACGGAGTGGGCGTCCTTCGGTCTTTAATGAAGATTTGGTGCAAAAAGTGGAAGAAAAAGTGAGAGAAAAGAGACGCTTTACAATTTCATCAATGTGAGACTGGTTTGCTCAATATTCTCGTAGTGTTTTGTATCGCATTGTGACTGAGAACTTGAATTACCGGAAATTGTGTTCACGTTGGGTTCCAAAAATGTTGACGGATTTGCACAAAACCCAACGTTTAGGCAGTGCATTAACTTTCCTTGAGCAGTACCACAATGAAGGTGAAGATTTTTTAGACCAAATTGTTACTGGTGACGAAACATGGGTGACCTACGTCACACCAGAGTCAAAACAACAATCCATGGAATGGCGACATTCATCATCACCCAAAAAAGTGAAATTTAAGCAAACAATTTCTGCCCGGAAAATCATGTGCACAGTTTTTTGGGACAAACAAGGAGTATTGCTAGTGGAGTTTCTGCCTCGTAATAAGACAATCAATGCAGCGTCTTATTGTGAGACATTGAATAATCTGCATCGTGCAATCCAGAACAAAAGACGTGGCAAGTTGAGTAAGCGCATCATTTGGCTGCATGACAATGCCCGATCACATGTGGCTAATCGGACCAAAGATCTCATCAAATCTTTTAAATGGGAAACTCTAGATCATCCTCCATACAGGCCTGATCTGGCGCCCAGCGACTACCATTTGTTCCTGCACTTGAAGAAACAGCTGGATGGTCAGCGTCTTCAAGACGATAACGAAGTCAAAACAGTTGTGATACAGTGGTTAACAAGTCAGGCGGGAGAATTCTATGAGGAGGGTATTCAAAACTGGTGCCACGTTATGACAAGTGCCTCAATATTCACGGAAATTATGTAGTAAAGTAGATTAAGGTACAGGCTTTCATGTAAAAATAAAATTATTGCGATATCTTTGCACGTCTTTTTTTAATTCCAAAACGGTACTTACTTAAAAAACAACCTCAATATCTGTGTTTTTAAGGTGTATTGTTTTGGGCGATTAAGGAGATTACTTAATTAAACGACTGCTTAGTCCATATTGCTATTAATACCTTTACAGCAATTGTCTCCGGGAGGTTGTCAAATTGGGTGAGTAATACGTCATTCTAGTGTCGGCCAAAAATATGGATTCTTAGGTGTCGTACATCAGGCTAATTTTAGAATTTTTAAAATACAGGGAAAACCAGTTTAGTCTTTCCAGTTAAGTCACAAGCCCATTAGATGGGGATAACCTTTCGAGTCCTGGCGGGTTCAAGAACTAAGGAAAAAGAACGAAACATATGAAAGGTGTTTCCAGCGAAAATTGAAATATCGAAAAAGAAAATGTCTTGAGGCTTTTGGGCTAAAAAAGTATTACATGAAAGTCTTGCACAATAATTATTTGACCCTACATAAAGTGTGTACCGCCATTAAGCTAGTGAAAAAAATGCTTTGGGGGTTTCGGGCGAAAAAAAGTATTACGTGACAGTGTTGCACAATAATTACGTAAGGTTTGAGCTGTGGTTACGTTACAAGCGGGAATTCCCTCATGGGCTCTCTTGACTAACGGATGACATAAAATTGCGTCAATCATATTAGACCTGTCCTTTTAAAAAGGTCTAAGTCGTGTGACATCATAGGAGTCTAGGGGGGTGTCACGGAATCTTGCGTAGGTGTAACGGCTTGAGGGGTTGGTAGCTCCAAGTATCTAACCCTTTAAAGCATGGGGTGTGTCGTGTGATGTAAAATGCGCTTGAAATACAAAGGGGTGTGTACCGTGACCTCAGAGGGGTCTGCTAGAAACAGCTGACCACATTGTACGGGTGCGAGGGGCTCTACTCCCCTTTTTAGTTGAACTTGTGTATTATCCATACAACATTCTAATTAATTGAAACATCTGGGAATTTCGTTTAGAAAAAGGGGTTTCCCAGAAATACACAGGGGTATGTTGCCTAGAAACAAGGGGTTTCATTGCCTAGTAACAGCATTTATTTTCAAATATATCCAAAACAACAAACATAAGCAACAAACAGCATAATCATCAAATAAAATAACGTACAAACAACAAACAACATAACCATCAAACATCGAACCACACAACCATCAAACAAAACATAACCATCAAACATCAAACCACATAACCAACATCCAACAAACATCAAACATAACCAACAAACATAACATAACCATCAAACACAACCAATAACCATCATAACCAACAAACATCAAACAAAACCTAACCATCAACAAACATAACCAACAACCATTAAACATAACCAACAAACATACCCATCAAACGAAAAACATAACCATCAAACAAAACCAACAACAAACATAACCAAAACAAAAAACTTTAAACAACATAACCAACAAACAGAATCATAATAACATAACTATCAAACAACGTCAACATAATATAACCAAGAAACAACATAACCCTCAAACAACAACAAACATAACCATCAATTCACATAACCAGCATAAGCAACAAAACTATCAAACAACATAACCAGCAAAACCATCAAACATAACCCACAAACATCAAACATAACCAACATAACCATCAAACATAACCAACAAACAACATAACCATCATAACCATTAACCATCAAAAATCACATCCAACAAAACATAACCGTCAAACAACATAACCAACAGCAACCAACATAACCAACAAACATCAACATAAAATAACCAAAAAACAACATAACCATCAAATATGATAACATAACAATCAAACATATCCAACATACATCAACCAACATAACCAACAAGAAACAAACATAATCTAACTAACAAACATCAGACAACATAACCATCAAACATTAACCAACATAACCAACAAAAATCAACAAACATAACCAACATAACCAAGAATCATATGTTAATTTCCTTGTGTTAATTTCCGTATGTGTGCCACAGAAAGCAGAGTGGCATTACTATATACTTTCATCAATAAAAATTTATCAAAACTTTAAGGAATAAATATCAGTATATTATCCATTAAACTGACAATCCGCGGTCATTTGTTTGTTTTTTTTACTTTGCCTTGGTCATTTATTGTATTTTCTGTTCGTTTTGTGTTTCATTTATTGATCCATGGTGATTTGTGGCAGTTTTACACTTTTAAGATTATTCGATTTTATTTCTGCCCATTTTTGGCTTAATGGAGCTCTTTACTTCTTTTTGAAAAACTTGTTTTGTGGAAAATAATGTTTTGATTAAGACCCCTGAGAAAAACATTATGTTTCCAATGTAACCTTTCAATATTCAATATTGGTTCCCTATTAATCTTCCAATCTTCGAATTGGTTCCCTACTAACCGAGGGTCCTTTTACCTGGATATAATCAAGATTAAATTTCCTTATATATTCCAAGAGATTTTATAATTCTGGGGTCATATGCAATAGCTTATCTTACCCAAACCTTATCCAATAATGATAAAATAGAATAAGCAGCTTACAGGCCTCCTATGTCTGATCCTCTGTGTCCATATTCATACCCTATATCGCTTGAATTGATAGCGGCAACCGAGTGAGCACCAGGCCTAATACCCAGTTCTTCACGAAAACGAGATGAATCATCCAACGATTCAAATTCAAAAGATCTTCGTAACGCTGAAACGCGACTCATGGCATTTGTACTTAAAGGCTGCAATGACAAAGAAGAAAAAATATGAGATAGATTATCCGGTTAAAAAGTTATCGCACAATATTTAGAACATAGGAAGGTTAAAGGTAATGGGTCCATTACCTTTGGTAATATTACAATTACTTCTTGTACAGTTATCCAGTTGAAAACTAAATGTAAGAAAGAAAACTGCAGAAATATCAATTTTTTTTTCTGGGGTTAAAAGCTTGAGGTTTTCTTCGCGTGCACCCGATAAAGGAATAATGAGCCAATTTCTTTTCATTGACAAACCTGCCCAAGAAGAGAGTAAGCGATTATTACGTAGCCTAAAACAGAGAGTGAGCCTAAAACAGCTTCTCGTGTCGTGATTTATGTTTGAAATTCATTTGTGAAACATCCATTCATCTAACTCAACTACCATTACATATAGTATAAAGGTCATCATATAAAAGTTAAGCTATATAGCTAAAAGATGGTTGTCTAGACCAGCCGTTGTAGTTCAATAATTTGAGCAGTGGGATTGCTTGACTTTATTCTTCTACATGGAAAGTATTAAGGAAACCAAATATCCTGGGAAAGTCACTGCTATGCTAAGCAATGTGGGTTGAACGGTTTTTAAGGCTTACTTTACCATCGTGGTGTATACTTGGGAGTATGTCAAGAACCCAAACAGGTAATTTAGACAGAAGACAGCAAGTTAACCTTATAATCATTTTTCTGGTGTGTAGAAGACAATAGTATCCTGTTTTTGTTGCCTAGTTATACCAAAGAGAATTATTACCGCCTCGTAAACCTGCATGAAACCGACTGATAGGTCGATGTCAAGCAAGTGTAAGGGACGCGTTGAAGTGATGTTTGCCAAGGAAAAGTTATATCTACCTGCTTTCCTTGGGTTTGAGACAGACTAGGAAATTGTTGATCGTGCTCTGTTCAACTCCATATATTCCTCAGTAAGATATTTCAATATGCTCTATTCCCGCTGTGCAATAGGAGCAGGGTGTGGCCGTCTGACTTCGGTGCTGTTTCTGGATGAGTTTCTAAATTTACTGAGTGAAAATAACTTGAACGATACCGTCCAAGAACGAACTCGGGTTTGAGATTTCTGCAATTTTCTCTCCTTCATATACTATTTTCGGCATAACTGCCAATTTTATTAAGTTTTATCTCACTCGTAAATGCATGCTCCCTCCAGCAAAAAATCTTACGTACGTGTTTTGTGGGGTATTTCGTATAAAAAAAAACAAAGTGCTGTCGCATTGTCAACCGTCTTGCTATAGATCGTAAATACTAGAATAAATTTGGCCTTTGCTGAAGGATTAAAAAAAGAAAAAAAAGAAACAACAAATAAGTCTTTTCAACTGATAGTGAGGAGCAATGTTAAAACTACAGAAATTTTTACGATGAGAGGGGATGCCCCGTCCTCAACACCTAGCTATTTACGCTCAAATATTTTAGTACTTTTAAAAAAGCTTCTTATTGTTCTAATTAAGCGAACATTGTGTTTCAGGAGAAGTTCTTAAAGAATTGGGACAAAATTCAAGTTTTAGCGCAAAGAGTGAGGTGTTGAGGAGGGGGAAAGCCCCCTCGTATACGTAATAATTTCTGTTCGTTTTAAGTTTTAATGTTGCTTCTTACTTTCAGTTGAAAAAACTAGAATTTTAACTAATTTCTGATCGTTTTTTAAATAATTACAGAAAATCTGGCTCCACGTCCACGGAAAAATCCCTCTTTCCCACGGATATATCCTCTAAACAATGCAATCCTTTTGAAAATTTACCACGGACGATTTCCCTTAACATCTCCACGCGTAAAATTGAGTCGGCAAAGAGACTGCAGGATATAAGAAGAATTTCATGTAGAAATTTGAGAAAATTCCACCAGCGTAAGATTTCCTCTGACAAATTCACCCCCTGGAAATTTCCCTCCCCATGGAAAAATTCTCTACGTGGCAGCAAATCCCATCAGTAGAGAATTTGCCTCCCCCAACCGGAAAATGTATGCATAATTCCCAATAACAAATACTATACGTAAACAATGGGTAAATTTACACACCTTAGAAAAAAAAAAAAAAAAAAAAAAAAAAAAAAAAAAAAAAAAAAAAAAAACGCATCCGTGATCTGTCTTTTGGCAAAAAATTTAAACTCCACATTTTTGCTGATAGGAGCTGGAAACCTCCATACTAGAGTTCTTTTATACGCTAAAGCTGATGGTGTGATTTTCATTAAGATTCGATGACTTTTAGGGGGTCTTTCCCTCATTTTCTCATGCCAATAGGTTATGATGGGTAGCACTAAACTTAATGAAACATATATATTTTGAATCAGCATAATAAGTTGATTCTTTTGATATGTCTATTCGTATCAAAACTCCGTTTTTAAGAGTTTCGGTTACTATTGAGCCGGGTCACACCTCACCTAAATTTGTTACCGCGAACTGTTTGAATAGGATGAATATAAATATTATACTTTTGTAAAGCTTGTTGCAAAACAGGTATTTAAATTTAAAATTTCGCATTTTAAAAGACAAACTATATTTAACATTAGGCTACTTTTACAAGCTAAGTGTAGACGAATCTTAAAAATTATATGTAAATATACATGTTATAAACCTAAGTCTATAGCTCATTCCCTTTTTAAATTAGGTGTTTCGTAGGGTATATTAAGAACTAAGATTATGGTATAGTGTAATTTTTGCATATAGTAATTTATGATATGCAGTCCATGCTATATCTACTTAATGTTTTGTATACTTAATATGCAATATTTTCATACCACGTTTTTATGCTATTCGACTATGCTTCACTATTTTTGATAAAAGTACAAAATAACACTTCCACCATTATAGCGATACGTGGTAAACTCGTTTTAAGTTTGTTGTTACCTATGAGCTATTCTTAGTTATATTTGTATCTTTTCCACTGCAAAATTTGCAGCAATGTTTTCCGACATACTCTTCGGGTGCCCTGTATGCACCTATGTGTCCTATGCACGGAATGAGCACAACTGGTCGATTTGATTCATTTGGGGCCGGCGTTTATCCCCCTCCCCCTGGTACCTCCGAGGAAAATTCCCCCCCCCCCCACCGTAAACAAGCCCCTACCTATAGAAAATACCCCCCGAACACCCTCCCGGAGAAATCCTCCCGATAATTCCCCTTCCCCATAGAAAATTCCCCCACGCGCAAAATTGAGCAGCCAAAGAGAAAGTACAAAATATGCACCTCTAAATGTTGATCATATGTCCTAAGGGGTAACAAAAGGACCTGATATCATAAAAAGTTTTAGGACAGGGACTGGTTCGTCTACAATCACTTTCGACTTGTAGAAAAGGACTAGAACACTCAAAAAATGTCCGTTTGTTTCCCAATAACAAACACTATTTGTAAGCAATGGGTAAATTACAAAACTTACTGAGCATTCAGATAAATACAAAATTAGCTCTAAGAGAAAGACGAGGGAAGGGTGGAGATAGAGATTGATATGTAACCATGAAGGCCGTATGCAGGACTTTTGTTTGGTGGGGTAATTTTTTTCGGGGGGTTAAAAAAAAGAACTTTAAAACAAAACATCTAAAATGTGCTTTTATGTATTTTTATTACGTTTTTACAAGTTGGACAAATGTTTCCACCCCTCAATGAACCTTCATGTAAATACAGAATCAGTTTTAAGGAAGGGGCGGGGTGAGAGTAGGAGGTAGAAATTTATATTTAATTCCTCTTGATTCCTGGGAATATTTCTGGTCTGCGCGTTTATTATGAAACTAAAGACTAACATTAACCCTAAATGAATAGAAGCTATTCCGTAGGCTTTATAAGGGGACTAACCGTTCCTTATCCCCATCTCCACCTCGTGGTCGTAGGATCTTTTGAGGATGCTCATTCCATCAGAAATTGGGAGTTATAGTTTTTTTTTTCATGAGTCAAAAGTGATTGGAGACGAACCAACCCCTTTCATAAAACGGTTTTTGATTTCTGGTCCTTTTGTTACACTTTAGATAATAAAACGACAT